>JAKSZT010054416.1:16393876-16485474 GCA_026826555.1 Tolypeutes matacus
GTGCAAAAGTGTTTAATTTTGAGGAGGTCCCATTTATCTACTTTTTCTTTTGTTGCACGTGCTTTGGGTGTGAAGTCCAAGAAACCACCACCTACTACAAGGTCTTGAAGATGTTTCCCTACATTTTCTTCTAGTAGTTTTATGGTCCTGGCTTTTATATTTAGATCTTTGATCCATTTTGAGTTGATTCTTGTATAGGGGGTGAGATAGGGGTCCTCTTTCATTCTTTTGGTTATAGATATCCAGTTCTCCCAACACCATTTGTTGAAGAGACTGTTTTTTCCCATCAGCGTGGGCTTGGTAGGTTTGTCAAAAACCAGTTGACTGTATAGGTGAGGGTTTATTTCTGGATTCTCAATTCTATTCCACTGATCGATATGTCTATCTTTATGCCAGTACCATGCTGTTTTGACCACTGTAGCTTTGTAATATGTTTCAATGTCAGGCAGTGAAATTCCTCCCACATTGCTCTTCTTTTTTAGAATACTTTTGGCTATTCGGGTGCACTTACCCTTCCAGATGAATTTGGTAATTGCCTTCTCTAATTCTGTACAGTAAGCTGTTGGGATTTTGATTGGTATTGCATTGAATCTATAAATCAGTTTGGGCAAGATTGACATCTTCACGATATTTATTCTTCCAATCCATGAACACGGAATGTCTTTCCATTTGTTTAGGTCTTTTTAAATTTCTTTTAGCATTGTTTTGTAGTTTTCTGCATATAGGTCTTGTACTTCCTTGGTTAAATTAACTCCTAGGTATTTGAGTCTTTTTGTTGCTATTGAAAATGGAATTTTCCTCCTGATGTCTTCCTCAGATTGTTCAGTACTAGTGTAGAAAAACATTACTGATTTTTGCGTGTTGATCTTATATCCTGCCACTTTGCTGAACTCATTTATTAGTTCAAGTAGCTTTGTTGTGGATACTTCAGGATTTTCTAAATACAGGATCATGTCATCCTCAAACAGTGAGAGTTTTACTTCCTCTTTTCCTATTTGGACGCCTTTAATTTTTTTGTCTTGTCTAATTGCCCTAGCTAGAACTTCTAGTACAATGTTGAATAACAATGGTGACAGTGGGCATCCTTGTCTTGTTCCTGATCTTAGGGGGAAAGCTTTCAACCTTTCCCCATTGAGTATGATGTTGGCTGTGGGTTTTTCATATATGCCTTTTATCATATTGAGGAATTTTCCTTTTATTCCTATCTTTTGAAGTATTTTTATCAAAAAAGGATGTTGGATTTTGTCGAATGCCTTTTCTGCATCTATTGAGATGATCATGTGGTTTTTTTTTCCTTCAATTTGTTAATGTGCTGTATTACATTGATTGATTTTCTTATGTTGAACCAGCCTTGCATACCAGGAATAAATCCCACTTGGTCATGATGTATAAGTCTTTTGATATGCTGTTGGATTCGATTTGCAAGTATTTTGTTGAGAATTTTTGCATCTATGTTCATGAGAGAGATTGGTCTGTAATTTTCTTTTCTTGTGGAATCTTTATCTGGCTTTGGTATTAGGGTGATGTTGGCTTCATAAAATGTGTTGGGTAATTTTCCGTCCTCTTCAATTTTTTGGAAGAGTTTAAACAGGATTGGTGTTAATTCTTTTAGAAATGCTTGGTAGAACTCACCTGTGAAGCCATCTGGTCCTGGACTTTTCTTTGCTGGGAGATTTTTGATGATGGATTCAATCTCCTTAATTGTGATTGGTTTGTTAAGTTCTTGTATTTCTTGTTGTGTCAGTGTAGGTTGGTTATGAGTTTCTAGAAATTTGTCCATTTCATCCAGGTTGTCTAGTTTGTTGGCATATAGTTTCTCATAATATCCTCTTATGATTCTTTTTATTTCTGTGAGGTCATTTGTAATTTCCCCCCTTTCATTTCTGATTGTATTCATTTGCATCTTCTCTCTTTTTTTCTTTGTTAGTCTAGTGAGGGGTTTGTCAATTTTATTGATCTTCTCAAAGAACCAGCTTTTGGTTTTGTTGATTTTCTCTGTTGCTTTTTTGTTCTCATTTTCATTTATTTCCGCTCTAATCTTTATTATTTCCTTCCTTATTTTTGCTTTGGGATTGGTTTGCTGTTCTTTCTCTAGTTTCTCAAGTTGTTCAGTTAAATCTTTGAGTTTAGCTCTTTCTTGTTTCTTAATATAGGCATTTAGGGCTATAAATTTCCCTCTCAAGACTGCCTTTGCTATATCCCGTAAGTTTTGATATGTTGTGTTCTCATTTTCATTTGTCTCAATATATTTACTGATTTCACTTGCAATTTCTTCTTTGACCCACCGAATATTTAGGAGTGTGTTGTTCAGTCTCCACACATTTGCAAATTTCCTTTTTTCCTGTCTGTTATTGATTTCTAGTTTCATTCCATTATGATCTGAGAAGGTGCTTTGTATAATTTCAATCTTTTTATATTTATTGAGAGCTGTATTGTGACCTAACATGTGGTCTATCCTGGAGAAAGATCCATGGGCACTTGAGAAGAATGTATAACCTGCTGAGTTTGGATGCAGTGTTCTGTATATGTCTGTTAGGTCTAACTTGTTTATCATATTGTTCAAGTTCTCTGTTTCCTTGTTGATCTTCTGTGTAGTTGTTCTATCTAATGATGTGAGAGAGGTGTTGAAGTCTCCGACGATTATTGTAGAAATGTCTATTTCTCCCTTCAGTTTTGCCAGAGTTTGTCTCATATATTTTGGGGCACCCTGGTTAGGTGCGTAGATATTTCTGACTGTTATATCTTCCTGGAGGATCGTCCCTTTTATTAATATATAATGGTCTTCCGCATCTCTTATCACTTTTTTGCATTTGAAGTCTGTTTTGTCTGATATTAGTATAGCTACCCCTCCTCTTTTCTGTTTACTATTCGCGTGGAGTATCTTTTTCCAACCTTTTACTTTCAGCCAGCTTGTATCCTTGTGTCTGAGGTGAGTTTCTTGTAAGCAGCATATGGATGGCTCATGTTTTTTAATCCATTCTGTCAGCCTGTATCTTTTGATTGGGGAATTTAATCCATTCACATTCAATGATATTACTGAAAATGCACTATTTACTTCCTCCATTTTATTCTTTGGTTTTCATATGTCATCTTATTTTTGTCTTTCATTTTACTCTTTTGGTTATCCTTTCTGCTTTTCTTTCTTCTATACTCTCCTCCAAGCCTCTCTCTCCTGTCTTTTTCTTTCAAGTTCTAAGGCTTCCTTTAATATTTCCTGCAAAGGTGGATTCTTTTTTGCAAACTCTCTTAGTTTCTGTTTGTTTGTGAATACTTTATATTCACCTTCATATTTGAAGGACAGTTTTGCTGGATAAAGAATTCTCGGCTGGCAGTTTTTCTCTTTCGGTTTCCTAATTGTAACATACCACTGTCTTCTCACCTCCATGGTTTCTGAAGAGAAATCTGCACAAAGTCTTATTGGACGTCCTTTGTACGTGATCGTTTGCTTCTCTCTTGCTGCTCTGAGAATTTTCTCTTTATCTTTTACATTTGACATTCTGCATAATATGTGTCTTGGTGTAGGTCTATTTGGATTTATTCTTATTGGGGTACGGTGTGCTTCTTGGACATGTAAGTTCATTTCTTTCATGAGAGTTGGGAAATTTTCAGCTATTATTTCCTTAAATACTCTTTCTGCCCCTTTTCCTTTCTCTTCTCCTTCTGGAACTCCCATCACACGTATGTTCTTGCGTTTTGTGTTGTCATTCAACTCTCTGGACCCCTGCTCAATTTTTTCCATTCTTTTCTCTCTCTGTTCTTTTCTCTCTTCAATTTCAGCTGCTCTGTCTTCAGTATCACTTATTCTTTCTTCTATCATTTCGAGTCTGCTGTTGTATGCATCAAATGTATTTTTTACTTCACGTATTGTGTCTTTCATTCCCATGAACTCCGTTACTTTTCTGTTCATGATTTCAAATTCTTCTTTTCGTTCACACAATGACTTTTTGATGTCATTGATCTCTTTAACTATATTCTCTTTCATCTCATTAATTTGATTTTGGAAATGTGTTCTCATCTCACTGATTAGTTCTCTCAAATTCTGCATCTCTTCTGGGACTTTGCTGTATTCCTTTTCTTGGGCCATGTCTTCTATTTTCTTAGTATGGCCCGTAATTTTTTGCTGGTGCTTAGGCATCTGGTTAGTTTGTATTTTACTTAGATGCTCTATCTCTTTCTCTTTTATGGGGTTTTAGTGGCAGGAGGCTGTAATTTACCACCGCTCTTTAATGTTTGGCTCAACCTTGATTGTTAGGATTGTTCTGCTGGTTGCTCAAAACTGGGCACTGGACCCAGTAATTGGTTGTAGAGTCGTTTCCTAGGGCCTTGGGCAGGGCGGCTATAGAGGCCAGGAAAAGCCTCTCTTACTTATTAATTTTCTTATGTGCACTTCCTTGGTCTGCCAGGAGATGGCGCTTGTTGGCAGCTCTCAATTCAATGCCTGGTCGGAGCGTATTTGTTGTGACACAGACTAGGTCAATGTGATAGAGCTTCCTATCTGGGGGCTAGGAGCCCTGTGATTCAAACTTTCTGAGACAGTTCTCCAGACTTCTCTCGTCGAGCCCCCCTTTTCCCAGCTAGAAAATATTTCCACTCCCTTCTGAATCAACAATCAGTCCCTGTTAGTAGAGGAGGAGATTGGGAGGTTTGTATATCTTTAGCCCCTTGCAGGCTCCAAGGCAAACAATGGCGCAACCCCACCCAGCCTGGAAGGGCTCTCACAGGGCAGACCAAACCCGGGAGTCCAAAGCAGGGTCAGCCCCAGGCTCTCTCTCCCCTCTCCCGTGGTGTCCTCAACAATTAGTCCAGGCTAGAAGAGAGGGAGGTTGGGAGGGTCGGATTTCTCCAGTCCTTTCTGGGCTCCCAGGGTAAACCGCCATGTGGAAGGGTCCGTGGGGCTCTGCAGCCCAAATTTCAGGTCAGAACCTGAGTCAGCCTAAGGCTGTGTCCCTCTCTCTCTCCTTTCGGGGAGTGGCAGATCCCTGAAGCCCCCTTTGTCTGTGGTCGCAGGCCCAGGGGCCCGAGAATTCTGAAGAGTGTGGGGGAGGGTGCCGGCAGCAGCAGAAGCTGGTACTTGCAACTCACAGTTCTGTAGTCGCGATTTCCCTCTTCTGTCCCTCTCTCCTCTGGGTGGTGTGCAGCCTTCACCTGCTGTCCTAAACCCTAGAAGAAGATCTTTTTCAGGGCTGTTTCAGCTTGTCCTCTAGCTATATTTCTGGAGAAGAGATTCCCGTGTCTTACTAGTCCGCCATCTTCCCAGAAGTCCCTCACTATTGATGTTTGAAACAATGAATTAAGAGTTGAATATACTTCCAAATCTATGTGGAAATATTCTTCAAACTTTAATATGGTTTATATTATTGTACTTATAAGTTTCATGGTAACATCGATTCGATTGGTGTGAAACCATGTGTTTTGCAAAAATCTCGGGCCTGGGCCACTTTTAGCAATTTCTGTTAATCTTTGAGGATTCACATCTGTCACGTACCAGTCTCTCCCCTACACTTATATCTCCATTACTGCCATGCATGAATTCTAGTCTCACCTATGTTTCACCAGCCTCCTGGCATAATGCAAAAAAAACTTCCCTCAAGATTCCAAAAGAGCAAGGAGGAGAGAAGACTGACAATGAATTGGAAGCTGACATTTATATTTAGAATTTTTTTCATTGAAGAATTCAGGTTTAGGACTTTGTTTCTGAGAAACAAAACATTTTTTTTTTTTTAATTATAACTTTATTTTATTTGAGGGCAAGGATAGCATTTTATTTTATTTCTTTTCAGATTTTTTTTTTTTTTTTAAACCGGGAGGTCCCGAGGATCGAACCCGGGTCCCTCCATATGGGAGACAGACACCCTACCAATTGAGCCACATCCGTCCCCCAAAACATTTTTTCAAACAAAATTCTGCTACCAGGAGAATCACTAAGTTTAGAATTTAGTCTGTGTTTAGTCTCTCTTTAGGTCCTTTAAAATACAAAGTGGTTTTAAAGAGGGTGGGTCACATTTTCAGATGGAATTTGCTGAGACCAGAAGATTCTGTGAATATTCTCAATAACGATGAAGAGACTTTTAAAAAAGGAAAATGTATAGTATAAAATCTAAGGTTCACAAACCCAGAAGCCACTTGGCTTCAGTTTTAAAGCTAAACATAGCACAGGAGAGATCAGAAACCTTCTTATCCTGATGTTTCTACCACATAGCAAGCAGCTGTGTGGGGTTTTTTTCCCCCTCCCTCCTTTCATTTTGTTATTTATTTTTGCCTGCTCTGGGAAGCTTTGGTTTTCCACAGACTTGTAAATGATCTATTTCAGATGCAGTTCTAATTTTTTAGTATCCCTGGCATAAGACAACTAAGTGAACTTAGTCTAGTTTCTTCACATGAATCCAACAAATATTTATTAGGTAACTATTCTATTGTGTTCCAGATGCATATGAAAGTGAGTAAGACCATAGTCCTTATCTCTAACAACTCACAGTCTGTCATGGGGGAAGGTCATATAAGAAATTATTTAGCATACAGTGTAGTGAAGGCAGCAATAGAGGTAAGCCCAAGGGACTGCGAGGACCCAGAGAAGGGGCTTAACTCACTAGGGAAGGAAATGGATAAGGTAACATGAACCAAGACCAGAAGAGGGGATGTAGCATGGTGTGTTCTGGTGCCCAGTGGCACAGTGTTGTTGCTGGAGCATAAAACACAGGTGGAGAGTGAGGCCCAATTAACTGGCTTAGTAGCAAGGGCACTGGTCTATTGGGAAGGAGCCTGATATGTTCTATTAAGGAGCTTAGACTGTACGGTAGAGAAGTGGTAGGGAGCGGTGAAGAAATAAATAACACTTGGGACTGACATGGTCAGACTGATATTTTATGTGAATTATTTTGGCAGCTGGATGATCAAAGGATGGGACCAAAAAGGGACAAAAGTGGAAGCTGAAAAATAAGTTAAAAGGCTGTTACTCAAGCAGGAGGTGATATTGAGCTAAAGCAGAGGATGGAGATGAGGGCATACATTTCAGAAATGATTTGGAAGGTAAAACAGTGGGTCTTGTGAATTGTGGGTGTTGAGGGATATGGGATAGGGTGAAAGAAGAGTCAAAGTAGACAGGATGTCAGTAACTTCAGCAACTGGAAGAATGGTGGTTTATTAACTGAGAGATAGACAATGTGGGAGGGTGGGAAGATGTAGGGATAAGATGATAATTTAGTTCATTGCTATATAAACATTGATTCTGTGATGTATGTTTAAATTTGGAAGGGACTGGGTCAATACAAATAAAATGCAGCTCTATGATCAGAGTTACTGAGCTCAATGGGAGGTTTTAATTTTTGTTGCCAAAGAATGGCTTGTGGCTTAGCCCAGTCATGACTACGTTTTAAATGAGCTATTCAGATTCTCTTGATGGCTCTCTGACTTTTCTTCCAAAAATTACTTTGGCATTTGGCTAAATCTTGCGTTCATTTTTAAATACAAGTTTTCTGTTCTTTCATGCTCCATAGTCAGTTTACCTTTTTCCCTGATACAGTATCTCTAGTATCTGCTATTTGCATCTTTCCCCTGCCAATAACTGTCATCCCTCACCCCCCCCCCCCTTTTCCTGGAAATACTCAGCTATAACAACTATAACCTGCCACCTGGATTCTTCTAAATAATTTTTGGCCAAGAAGCTTCAAAATGAGTCATAACAAAACTCACATTGAAGTCCCTTTTTAGCTGGTGAAACCAATTGTTGGTCAATTGCATTTAACAATAAGAAGTGTACTTAGCTAGTTAATGAATTCAGTTTCATTAAGGTGCTCATCATATTCAAGATACTATATATATGTGTGTGTGTGTGTGTGTATCCGTATGTGTTCACACACATAAGTACACACACAACTCCATTCTTTTCCTCCAGACCAAAAATATCTTTGAATCATCCTTGATTCCCCCTTTGTTTCATTTCCTATGTTCAATATGTCTAGGAATCCTGCTGCCTCTACCCACAAAATACATCCCAAATCCACCCACTTCACATCTCCTGATCCAAGTCACCATCATCTCACTCCTGGATTTCTATATATATGTGCCACAAAGGCAGAGATCTTTGCCAATTTTATTTATTAATATATGACAGACACCTAGAACAGCACCTGCCACAGTAGACACTTGGTTAATATTTGTAGAAATTTGTGGAATTAATGAATTAAATGAATGAGTGAATCAATTAATGCCACCTTACTGACCATGCCAACATTTAGAAGGCTGGTTTCATGTTAAGAGGAACCATATTAAGAGAGCTAAAAATGACACAAGACAATTTTTTTTTTTAATTTTCAGTAATATAGCAACTTGGGTATATTTGTTAAAAATTAGTACTTTCCATAGATGTTATTATTATTTTATTTCAATTAAAATTAGTTTTGAAATGCTGCCATCAATGATTTTCTGCCCCAAAATGGTCATAAATTTAAAGATATGATTTTTCTAGTGAGACTTTATTCCACAAACATAACAAAATTAGGAAAGCTCAGTATGAGGCTTCTCTAGCCTTTAATCCAGAACTATTTTAAAAATTCCAATATTGGATCTAGATGTGCTACAAGAAGAATAACAGGGAAAGCTATTCTATTTTACACTTTTCCTTCCTTAATCTACGTCTTGCTAAAGGGGAAGAATGCAAGGAAACAAATGGACTTATTTTGCCCTGAATTATTCATATTAATTGCACCATGGCCTGAATTTTTTGGATAACTGCCAAAAAATACTAGGTATATTTGGCATACTTTCCTCAGTAAAGTATCATGTGGAAATTTCAATTGTTTCTAGCATAAATTGGATTCTACCCACATACACCCCACTTTCCTTCCCTGTCAGTAAATATTTAGGTCTTATTGATTTCTCTAATATAATACCTAGCTTTTTCTACTGCCAATAAAAGATACCCTCCTTTCCCACTTTCCCATCCCCCAGCACTGGTTTACACATCTGAGCTGGTCTGAGAGCCTTTTTTTTTCTTCTTCTTCTTCTTCTTCTTAACCCCTAAACCCATTATGTTAGTCTAGTTTAGCCTAATGGCATAGCTGCAGCTCTAGTTTGAAAAATAGGACTTGTGGGTTTCAGGTTGAAATTTCCATTTTCTGTTCTGATTCTAGACTTTTTATTCTGCCCCTGAACTCTGGAACCTGGTTAGTACATGCAAATACATTTCTCTGACTAAACTAAATTTTCTAGATTGCTAGGAAATCACAGAATCACAAATCCTGGAAAGAATTTGAGAACCAGGTGATTCTAGTGTTTCATGTTTTTAGCAATTTTTGTCTGTATCCAAGCTAAGATATAGTCTGTATATAGTCAAATAATACAATGGATATTAAATAATATTAGAGACAGGCTGGACCCCTGAGGTGATAGTAGAGGGATTAAGGGGAGTGGGTTCTAAGGTCAAAAAAAATGGGAAACTACTATTCAGTACAAAAGGACCAACAACAAAGAAAGTCATTTTGTTTAACTTGGCATTTCCTAGATTTATTTGAGGATAGAACCCCCTTTTCATGTAAGTATACCTTTGAACATGCTTTGGAAGTGCTGGCAGAAAGAAAGCAGACACTTCAGTTCTAGTCTTGGCTCAGGCAATAATCAACATTTTCACTCATTCAACAAACATGTCTTGAGTGACTCCTCTGTGCTACGCGTTATTCAGGATGCTGGCAATGTATTCAAGGAACTAACAGACAAACGCTTCTGTACTTGCAAAGTTTATATTCTAGGGGAGGAGAGAGACAATAAACATAATATATAAGTATTACAATGTAATAAGCGGTCTAGACAAACATGGAACAGGACAAGTATGGGAGTGGAGGGATTGCAATTTTAAATAGGACTGTAACCTTGAGTAAGTCACTGATCCTCTCTGTTCTTCATCTATAAAATGAAAAAAATTAGATGATCTCAAAGACCCTCCTGGCCTCTTGGTTCTGCTTTAAGGACCAGGATTTGTTATATGGAACCATGATGCTGCTGGTTCATAAGCATCTCATTGAGTTTTTATAATCACCTTAGCAGAAAGGGTTAGCTATTAATGCTTATAGAATTACTGTCAAAGAAAATCTTCTATATATTTAAATTATTTGTAATATCCCCAAAAGAACACAGCATTTTAAATAAATTTTATTTTTATTTATATTATAAATTGTATAATTGTATATACAAATTGTATTTTACAACCTGTCAGTCTTATTTTTAATCTAGTATATACCTTTAGTCCAATATTGAGCAGAAAGTATCTGACTCGGGTAGAAAGCCCCTACAGTAAAGGTACCAATGGATTTTAAGCAGATGTTGGCATACATGTATGACAAGTTGCAACAGTGTGCACATCGTGCTTCTGCCCTAGAACTTTACATAAATAGGAGGTCCATGACTTGATGTTGAAATGACCTTTCAGACAGTCTTGCATTGCCTCATACCTCAGCTTGAAGTTTAGAATAATTAGAAGCTTTGACTTACACATCTTGATATACAGTGCTTATGTTAATTATAAATGTCTGAAAGTTTCCTGGAACCTTTTCTTTGTAGCTCTTTATTAAAGAGACTGTAACTTAAATTTTTTAAATGTTAAAGATTTTAAATTGCTTGGGACATCTTGCTCTAAGATTCTTTACAGGAAATGCCTGAGATTAGCTCAGGGGGTACCTCTGTACTGCCAGTGATCTGAAAACCACTTGAGGGAAGGCGATGTGGAAACTCAGAATGGTCTGGAGGACTCCATGTTCCCCTCATCATCCCAATTCCTAACCCCGACTCTAGCTCCACAGCTGGAAAAATACTGGGATATGTATCAAGATTCACCCTTGAGTCCCTAAGTGAATGATTTGCCTTAATGCCTGCACTTTTCTGCACACTACTCACATAAACACACGCCCACAAAGTGTTACAAGTGGTTAGAAGAGATTGTTGACAAGTCCTGCTATCACTACTCATCATACTACCTTTCTTCCACAGAACTGAGGAAAAGTTTGTTTGGTACTTATAATTAGGAGCCTGAGAATCTTATCAGTGTGTGTGGTATTTTTAAGAATGAGGAGGAGTGGTAGGGATTAAAAGCACTCTCCATAGCAGTGACGATAGCACAACATGATGAATGTAATTAACAGCACTGAATTATATATTTGAATGTGGTTAAAGGGGAAATTTTAGGTTGTATATATGTTACTAGAATAAATTTTAAGAATAACAAAAAAACCCTAAGATTATATAATACGACTATATGAACCTAATGTAAATTATGGACTTTAATTAATAGTATAATTATAATTATATTTCATCAATTGTAATAAAGGTATCACATTGATGCAAAGTGTTAACAATAGGTGAAAAATAGTGGGGGTTGAGGTATAGGAACTGTATTTTCTACATGATTTTTCTGTGTTCCTACAACTTTTCTCTAATAAAAATAAATAAATTTTTAAAAAATACAGATAAGAAGTGCTCTGATTTAAAAAAAAAAAAAAAAAAGTTGAAAACTATTTTCATGTTTTCTAATTGTTATTGCCAGTGAAGTTTTTAGAATTTGCTGGGGGAACAGAATTTTTGGAGAATATCAGTCTACAAAGATTCACTTTCCTTATCACCCAAATGATAAGTAAATTAGTATCTCTTGAAGACCTCCTTTTTTTTTTCCACAGATATCCTGAGTAGGCATTCCAAAAGAAGTATTTTCATTACAACTCTCATCAAGCCATTTGCTTATTTGTTGGCTTTGTGAACTTTAAGAGAATTTGCAGAAATTAATTTACAGTAGTTTAATTTTCACATTGTCTCTATGGCTAAATGTAGTTTGTGTGCATTTATTTTCATTGCTTTTCATTGTCTCCTGATTGGAAGTTCTAAAACTGGAGAAAGTGTTTCAAATAAGTTAAAATGACTCCTTTCATTTGATATAAAATGAATATTTTTATTTCTTTTAAGAACACCTCTTTTTTCCTCCACAACTTCAATGGCTTTTTACCTCTTACCTCTCTTCTAAGAGACTGACCTACCTATATTTCTAATCCAAAGTTTCTCAATCTCACCACTATTGACATTTTGGACCAGATAATTCCTTTTTGTGTAGACTGCCCTGTGTAATGTAGGGTTTTTGGTCGTATCCCTGGCCTCCCACCAGATGCCAACAGCACCCTCCCAGACCAAATGTCCCCTGGGGGTCAAAATTGCTCCTTATTGAGAACCTCTTTTAAAATCTTAAGTGTAGCACATGCTTCAGAACACTTCAGTGGGTACATAGCATGGGTTGTGTATGCTTTTTTTTTTTTTTTTTAACCTATTTATCCTATTATGGTCATGATCATATATCCTTTTTTTTATTATTATTATTGTGGCTTGCTTTCTTTATAAGAGACTTAAAAAGAACAAAAATATGAAAGTCTCCTGTGCCCACCATCAGGCCAGACCCAAACGCTTTGAGGGATGTGAATAGCAATTAGTTTAATAGAGACATTTTGTCACTGAACACTTCAATTATACAAGATTCTAATTGTGTACATGTATCCTAAAAGCTAAAATGAAAAAATATATAGGGAGATACTATTTTTCAACTTAAAAAATGTGAATATTACTTAAGAATAACCAGTTTGGAGAGTGAGAAAGGAAGAATCTACACTTCAATAATACAAAGTTTTCTTAAGAATTTTCCTTTTATACTCTGCTTAATAGTTTTTTTGTTGTTTGTTTTTTTGTTTTCTTTACTCCGCTTAATAGTGGTTTAGTAAGTTGACATCGGAGTTTAAGGACTCAAGTAATCAGGTTAAAAATTTTCAGTGAGGACTCATCACTGGCATGAGGGGAAGCCTGGCTGACTGAAAATCACAGTGCTGATAGGGACCTGCTTCTTTCCATCCAGGTCAGATTGCAGTTCTAGTATAAGCCCCAGCCCCACCTTTGGCAAGGAGGAAGCTGGGGGAACCTATACCAGCCTCTCCGGAAAACTACAGGCCACATCACGGAGTGCTGTGATCATGCTACTCTGGTGGTGCAGGCCACCTCAGGAGCTTTCTGTGACTGGAATTGGAAGCTCCACTTCCCATAAACAGGGGAGGAAGAGATGGTTGGCCACTGACTTCAGCTAATGATTAGTATATTCGGCTGGCTAAAGTATAACTCTAAGAACTGCTAAAGTTGAACGTGTCCAAGTCAGAAAAAGGCTGGTAGCCACCATTTTGAATCTGCCGTCAGCATGAGGGGAAGCAGGACTGATTGAAAATCACATAATGGTAGGGACCAGCCTCTTTCTACCCAGATTAGACTGCAGCCCTAGCCTAGGCTCAACGCTGGCAGGGAGGAAGCTGGCAGGACCTGCATCAGCCTCTCCAGTAACTGCAAGTACATTCAGCTGGCACAGACTGAATAGTCGGACAGCTGGGGTTCCATCCCCATGTCCCAATTAGACAGGAGAAGAGGTGTGTTTCCTCAGCCTCTCTGGGCAACTGCAGGCACTTTCAGCCCACACAAACTAGTTTGTTGAGTGCCTTCAATTCCATCTCTACCCCTCCAACCCCATAGGATGGGAGGGGGTTGGGGTTTCTTCAGCCTTTCTGGGGAACTGCAGGAGCTTTCAGCCCAACAGACTGGATACACGGGCACCTATAGCTCCATCCCTACCTCCCAATAGGATAAGATGGGAGCTGGGTTTCCTCAGCCTCTCTGGGTAACTGCAGGTGCTTCTGGCCTACACAGACTGAATAGTCAGACACCTATAGCTCCATACCTGCCCCCAAGTAACATAGAAGGGGAGCTGTGTTTCCTCCGGTTTTCCAGGCAACAGCATGCACTTTTGGCCTGCATGGCCTGGACTGGTGAGTACCTGTAGATCTACCCCAACCCCCCAATAGGACAGGAGGAGACTGTTGTATCCTCAGCCTTTCCAGACAATAGCAGGTAGTCCAGGCCTACAGGGACTGAACTGTTGGACCCTTGTGGATCCACCCTCACCACTCAATAGGATAGACGGGGCTGGTGTTTCCTCAGCCTCTCTGGGCAACAGCAGTCACTTTTGGCCTACACATACTGAAATGTTGGGCTTTGGTGGTTCTATTCCCACCACCTAAAGGGCAGAAGGGACAGTACCCCCCAACCCCTCAGGGCAACTGCAGGCACATTCAGCCCATGCAAATTAGATTGTTGAGCAGTCCTAGAGGTGTGGGAGAAGCTGGTGCTGCATCAGTCTACCAGGGCAACTGTGGTCATTTTGGACCTGTATAGCATAGATTGCTGCCCATACCTGCAGCTCCATCCACACCCCCAGGCAGGGGTGTGAAGCTTTATCAGTCTCTCCAGGCAACTACAGACGGTCTTGGCCTGCACAGTTTGGACTATTGTGCACAGCTGTGGCTCTGCCCCTGCTCCTGGCAGGGAAGAAAGGGGAGAAGCTTCATTGCCTCTGGTGCAATACGGGCAGCTTCAGCTTCCACAGCTTACAGCACCAACTACATCCTTGACTCCTACTATACAACCAGCAAAGGAGACAAGATAAGAAAGCCCTAAGCTAAAGAGCGAAACTGCACTCAAAATAAATACATCTACTAAAGCAGATGCCAAGACACCAACAAAAAAGTTATAATCCATACCAAGAAACAGGAAAATATGGTCCAGTTAAAGGAATAAGATAAGCCTCCAGATGACATAAAGGAGTTGAGACAACTAAGATAATCATAGATAAAACAAATCTCCTTAATAAATTCAGTGAGATGGGTAAAGAGATTAAGGATATTGAGACTACATTGGGTGAGCACATATAAGAATTTGAAAGCATACATAGAAAAATAACAGATCTTATGAGAATGAAGGGTGCAATAAATGAAATTTAAAATACACTGGAGTCATAAAACAGGAAATTTGAGCAGGCAAAAGAAAGGATCAGTGAGCTTGATGGCCTTCGAAAGCAAACATACAAAAGAACAGATGAAGAAAAGAATGGAAAAAAATGAACAAGGTCTTAGGGAACTAAACAACAGCAACATATATGCATATATATTTATATATCATTTTACAAATATTGGTATGTATTGTGAAAAACTTGATTTTTACCCACAATAAAAAAAAATAAATAAATAAAAAATATTTTTTAAAAAGCATATATGCATATATATTTATATATCATTTTACAAATATTGGTATGTATTGTGAAAAATTTGATATTTACCCACAATAAAAAATAAAAATAAAAAAAAAGAGACATACAAACATACATGTCATGGGTGTTCCAGAAGGAGAAGAGAAGGGAATAGGGGCAGAAGGAATATTTGAAGAAATAATGGTAGAAAATTTCCCAACCCTATTAAAGGACATAAATATCTGTGTCCAAGAAGCACAACGTACTCTCATCCGAATATATCTGAATAGACCACCTCCAACACACATACTAATCAGAATATCAAATGCCAAAGACAAAGAGAATTCCGAGAGCAGCAAGAGAAAAGCAATACATAATATATAAAGGATACCCAATAAGATTAAGTGCTAATTTCTCATCAGAAACCATGGATGCAAGAAGGCAGTGGTATGATATATTTAAGATACTGCAAGACAAAAACTACCAGCCGAGAATCATATCCGGCAAGATTGTTTTTCAAAACTGAGGGTGAATTTAGAATATTCACAGATAAACAGAAATTGAGAGAGTTTACAACAAAGAAACCAGCTTTGCGGGAAATATTAAAGGGTGTGCTATGGCCTGAAAAGATAGGAGAAAGAGGCTTGGAAGAAAGTCTAGAAATAAATATCATATCAGTAAAAGTAACTATAAGTGTCAAAAGAGTGGTAAAAATTAAATATGAATGATAAAACCCAAAGGTCAAAGTGGGTGAAAGAAGAACTGCTTTTACAATAATAACATTGAATGTTAATGAATTAACTCCCCAAACAAAAGACACAGACTGGTGGAATGGATAAGAAAATATGAGCCATCTATATGCTTTCTACCAGAGACTCAGCTAAGACCCAAGGATACCAATAGATTGAAAGGGAAAGGCTGGAAAAAGATATTCCACACATATAGTAACCAAAAAAAAAAAAGCCGGAGTAGCTATAGTTATATCAGATGAAATATACTTGAAAAGCAAAACTTATTAGAGTCAAGGAAGGACATTATATATTAATAAAAGGGCAATTCACCAGGAAAAAAATAACAATCATAAATGTATATGCACCTAACCAGGATTCCCCAAGATACATGAGGCTAACACTGGCAAAACTGAAAGGAGAAACGTCTCTACAGTAATAGTTGGAGACTTCAATACACCGCTCTTAGCATTGGATAGAACATCTGGGCAGAGGATCAATAAATAAAGAGAGAGCTTAAATAATATAATAAATGGACTAAGCCTAATAGACATACACAGAACTTTGCACCCCAAAACAGCAGGATATACATTCTTTTTGAGTGCGCATGGATCTTTCTTTCTCTAGGATAGACAATACGTTGGGTCACAAAGCAGATCTCAATAAATTCAACAATAACAAAATTATACAAAACACTTTCTCTGAGCATAATGGAATAAAGTTGGAAATCAACAAGACATGGAAAAAGGGAAAATTCACAAATATATGGAGATTAAACAACACACTTTTAAATAACCAGTGGGTCATAGAAGAAATTTTAAAAGAAATCAATAAATATCTCAAGATGAATGACAACAATACACATCAGAACCTATGGGATGCAGTGAAGGCAGTGCTGAGAGGGAAATTTATAGCCCTCAATGCTCACATTAGAAAAGAAGAGCTAAAAATCAATGACCTAACTACACAGCTGGAGGAACTAGGAAAAAAGCAACAAACTAATTCCAAAGCAAGGAGAAGGAATGAAATAACAAAGATCAGAGCAGAAATATATGAAATTGAGAACATAAAAACAATAGAATTGACAAAACCAAAAGTTGGTTCTTTGAGATGATTAACAAAATCTAAAAACCCTTGATTAGACTGAAAAAAAGAGAGAAAATGCAAATAAATGAAATAAAAAATGAAAACAGGGACGTTACTACTCACCCCACAGAAATAAAAAGAGAGCATAAAAGGATACTATGAACAACTGTACTCAAAAAAAACTACACAATGTAGATGAAATGGAAAAATCCCTAGTAATGTATGAACAACTTACACTGGCCCTAGAAGAAATAGGCGACCTCAACAAGCCAGTCACAAGTCAAGAGATTGAAACAGTCATCAAACAACTCCCCAAAATGAAAAGCCCAGGACTGGATGGTTTCACATGCGAGTTCTACCAAGCATTCAATGATAATCTAATTACCAGCCTTGCTCAAGTTCTTCCAATAAATTGAAGAGGAAAGAATGCTACCAAACTCATTCTATGAAGCTAACATCATCTGAATACCAAAACTAGATAAAGATACTACAAAAAAAGAAAATTGCAGACCAGTATCTTTAATGAACATAGATGCAAAAGTCCTCAACAAAATACTTGCAAACCGAATCTAAAAGCACATTAAAAGAATTATTATACCACGATCAAGTGGGTTTTATCCCAAGTATTCAAAGGGAGTTCAACACAAGAAAATCAATTAGTGTAATAATCCATGTTGAAAATTTGAAGAAGAAAAATCACATGATCCTCTCGATTGATGCAGAAAAAGGATTTGACAAAACACAGCACCTTTTCTTGAGAAAAACACTCAGAAAGATAGGAATAGAAGGAAGCTTTCTCAATATAGTAAAGTGCATATATGAAAAACCTACAGCTAGCATTGTACTCAATGGTGAAAGACTGAAAGCTTTCCCATTGAGATCAGGAACAAGACAAGGGTGCACACAGTCACCAGTTGTTCAATGTAGTACTATATAGGTTCTAGCTAGAGCAATCAGGCAAGAAAAAGAAATAAAAGGCTTCCAAATAGGAAAAGAAGTAAAACTGAGGCTATTCGCAGATGATATGATCCTATGCCTAGAAAGTCCTGAAAAATCTACAACAAAGCTGCTAGAGCTTATACTCAATTTCAGTAGTGTCAAGATACAAAATCAATATGCAAAAATCAGTAGTGTTTCTATATACTAGTAATGTACAATCTGAGGAGAAAATCAGGGAAAAAAATCCATTTATAATAACAACTAAAAGAATAAAATATTTTGGAGTAAACTTAACTAAGGATGTAAAGCACTTGTATTCAAAAAACTACAATGCATTGTTAAAAGAAATCCAAAAAGATCCAAAAAGAAGTCCATGCTCATGGATTGGAAGACTAAATATCATTAAGATGTCAATTCTACTCAAATTGATATACAGATTCAATGCAATCCTGATAAAAATACCATCAGCCTTTTTTAAACAAATAGAAAATACAATTATCAAATTTATTTAGAAGGGCAAAGGATCTTGAATAGCCAGAAACATCTTAAAAAGGAAAAGCAAAGTTGGAGGACTCTCACTACCAGACTTTAAATCATATTACATAGTTACAGTGGCAAAAACAGCATGGTACTGGCATAAAAATAGACACATAGACAAATAGAAACAAGTATTGCATGGTCCCATTAAGACGAATAAACACGTGGAGTTAAAACCTAGAGTATAGGTTATTAGGAGATAAGAGGAGGGCTGAGAAGGACTACTGATGCTTAAAGTACATGGAAGGTTTAATTAACTTTACTGTAAAAGTGTGAAAATGTATAGAGTTGATGGTAACACATTATAGTAAGTAGGAGCTGGTTTATAAATGGCAATGTGGCTGGAAATGTTAGTCTAGGATGTAAATGTCAATTGAAAGAAGGCTAGAGAATAATATAGGGACTGAATAACACAGTGAACCCAGAGGTGGATGAGAATTGTGGTTGAGGGTACAGATGCAAGAACACCCTTCTGTGAGCTAGAGCAGATTTACATCACTATTTCAGGGTGGTGGGAATGTGGAGATACAATTGGTGTGACCTGTGGAATGTGGTTAACAGCAATACTGTAATATTCATGCATCTATGCCAAAGATGTACTATGTTGATAATGGGGGGGGTGGCATATGGAAAAAGTGTACCAAATGTATGCTATGAACCATGGTTGGTAGTAATAGCCTGATGATATTATCTCATAATCTGTAACAAATGTTCCACCACAGTGTGGTGTATTGATGAAAGGGGTGTTGTATGGGAATTGTACACATGTGCATGATTGTTTTGTAAGTTCACAATTTCTATAATAGAAAATATATTTTAAAATATAATATGGTGAGTTGGGGGAAAAATATACCAAATGAAAGATAAGGACTATAGTTAGTAGTAAGATTTTGACGCTGTTCTTTCATAATTTGTAACAAATGTCTCACAACAATGCAAGGTGTTGTTGGTGGGTTGATGAATGGGACCCCTATATGATATTATGCTTGTTTGCTTTGCTATATAGATGGAAAAAAATTTTTTTCCGTGAAAGTATATTGCACCTTTCAGAATTTGTTTCTGTGCAAACTCTAGTTACTCTTGAAGAGTAGAGAAAAGTGTATGATTCTACTTTTTAATAATAATTTAATTTAGAATCTCCCATAAGGACAATCTTCCTTACTCCGGTGGGTAAAATACTGTGATTTCCCAATTTTGAACTGCATAGGTAGGAAGACCCTAGGCCTAAAAAGGTACCAGAAACTGACATGGAGGCGAGACCTCAACCAATGTAAAAAAAATCTCCCCAACCAGATTCTACAGGTCTGGACTGGGAGGAGTGGGGGTGTGGAGGGGAGATAGGGAGTGGAGAGGTAGGTAGGAGTTAAGTGAGTCATAACTGAGAAGGGGGTTCCTTTCAGGTGTCCACATCTTTTCTACCTATCCACCTCTCTCCTAGACCTTAAGGGGACTTTAGACCACAATGTGTATCCCTTCTCTGTCAGCAAAACCCGGTTACCCTCAAAAAAACAAAACCAGACATCAGTGAATGCTTTTACACTACTAAAGATGAACTTTGTGTTCCCTGTGTCTGATGCAAGCATTCCTGCTCTCCCTGACATCTAAGTAAAGGAAAAAAAATCAGTTTTATTTCACATATGTGTGTGCCGACTAGGGCTTAAGTTTCCATACCCACTTAAGATAGCATGATGAGTATTTACAGACAGATAAATTAAGACTTGTTTGTAAAAATCCAACATTTTAGAACTAGAAAAGATTTCTGGAAATAAGAGTAACTGTAAGGTCCAAAAGAGTTATTGTTTATAGAGTAGATATAAACATAGAAACTTGTTTACTGTAGGAATTGGTACTAATTTAAAAAAGGAAGTCAAGGACAGTTTAAATTCATGGATGATGGAGGCTCTGTTGATTATTAATTATCCAATACTCAGGATATTTTGGTGAAATTTGACTTTTCAAGCTCTAGGATAAGTCTTCTGAGTCTCTTTTGAAAGGATGTTTTTCTTTGCTTTCTTTTTTCTCTTCCTTGTTCATTCACTCCTTCAACAAACATTTATTGCATGTCTACTGTGTGCCAGGCACTGCAAATTGTCCCCTTTTCACCTTTCTTTACTTTTTGTGGGGGGAAGAGGGATGGTAGGAGGTATGAATCGGTGTTCTAGTTTCTTTTTTGTAGCTCAAGGGTTCAGAGTCTAAAATGAGCAAATCAGAGGTTGCAGGGTGTCCAGCAGACCAGAGCAGGGTTGTATGTGCTTGTTAGCTCCAAGTCTTAATATTCCAGTAATGGAAGAACAGATTTGGGGGAGAAGAATGAGGGTTGTACAGCATTTCTCCCCTACCTACTTGCCTACCAAATCAAAAACTAGGACTATGTGTGGGAGACCTAGAAGGTGGGAAGTCATGCTTTATGTCCTTGCCAACACACCCTTTTTGTGAATATCACTTGTATTAGAGTTCTTCAGAAAAAAAGAGCCAATGGTAGGTAGGTAGGTAGGTAGAGGGATGGGTGGATGTAAATATTAAAAGATTTATTTTAAGAATTGGCTCCCATGACTGTGGAGATTGGCAAATCCAAAGTCCTGTCGGGCATACCCCAAGTTAGGAACTCTGATGTAGCTAGCTGGGAAATTTAGACCACATTGTGGTCTAAAGCTGGCTGGCTGAAGTGTAGATAGAAATTCTTTCTGACTGCTGACTTCTGAAATCTTCAGTTCTCCCTTTAAGGCCTTCCCCTGATTGGATGAGACTCTGCTCATTGCTGAATGTACACTCCTTTGTTGATTGTAGATGTAATCATCTATGCAAATCAACTAAGGATTTAAATCTACAAAATACCCTCACAGTAACAATCAGGCCTGTGCTTGCTTGACCAAATAACTGAACACCATAATCTAGTAAGGCTGACACATGAAATTAATTATCACAGTCCACCCATACCACTGTGGCCCCTGAAGACCCAAGGGAAGAAAGGTCCTGGAATATTGGAAAGGTGGAGCACTTGAAAGGCAGTGAGAGGTTTACAACTTATTTGTTCACATTTATTGAGTTCTGACCATGTTCCTCGTACAGAAAGGCTCAGTCATCTTGTTGCTTCTGTCATGGGGCTTCCCATCTAGAAGGAAACCAGACCTTTATGCAATGACATAGAAGACATTGCCTATTCCACAATGTTGTCTGGGACTCAGCCCTGCAGAATCATCTTTGTAGGCTACTGACTAGTTATATAAACATGAGAAGGAATGAGTGAATCAAAGGGCCCAAAGAAATCCCCAGCTGTATTTTGGCTGTGATTGCAATTATGACCTTAATCTTCTGCTGCAGTTGATGCTGCTAGTCATTTTTCTTCAAAAATATTACTCAGAGAAGCAAGAGTTAAATTAAATTGTGTGTGTATGTACGTGTGTGTGTATATTTTGCTTAAGCAAGCAAAAGATTAAGATATGGCCTCTATCTCAGAGACTACTTAAATATTCAGAAGCAATTCAGCAGGGTATTGTGTGGGTCAAAAACAGAATTTGTTGCAGAGGAGGAAGAGCTTTTTGCAAATTTACTAATAACTTTTCTATGTGAACTGTAATCACTTGCTAGTTTGAAATGAGAAGAAACAAGTGATCAGTGACTCTTAAGGGTAGAAGAATAAAAATGTGGTGAATTATAGGCAAGCTTGAGTTATTAGGTAATTTAAATGCCCTAAAGATGTATATCAATAAGGCTTGGGTATAAAATGAAGGACTATAATTTACAAGAGAGGGTGGGGTATATGGGAATCTCCTATATTTTTAATGTAACACTTATGTAATCTAAAACTTCTTTGAAAATAAAAAAAAATTAAATTTAAAAAAAAAAAAAAAAAAAAAAAAAAAAACACCTTGTAAACAACCACCCTTCCAGGGTGACTAACAATTTGTGGGAGGCAAGCAGTAAAGAAGGATGATTTAAAAAAAAAAAAAAAAAAAAAAACAATGGGGCAGGGAGCAGAGGTGGCACAAGTGATTGGATGCCTCCCTCCCACATGGGAGGTCCTGAGTTCCGTTTCTGTTCCTGTGCCTCCTAAAAAAAAAAAAAAAAAAAGATGAGCACACAACCAACAGACACAGAGAGCAGACAGTGAGCACAAACAATGGGGGGGGGAAGGGGTTTGGAGGGTGGAGAAATCAATAAATAAAATAATCTTAAAAAAATAACAAAAGTTTATTATATTAAAAAAAAAACAAAAAACAATGGATCAGTCATTAGGTCATTCTATGGTAAATTTATAATTTGAAGTATTTCTCCTTTTTTCCCCCTTTCAGCTTGTCAAAATTCCCAAATATGATCCCCCCAATGAAGTTCATAACTTTAACTTCTATTTGTCAAATGTGGGTAAAGACAACCCTCAAGGCAGCTTTGACTGCATCCAGCAGACATTCTCCAGGTGAGTAGTTTTCAAGGTATACTCAAGGGAAAATACTTTTTATTTGAGGTTTTATAGTAGTTATTTCATAAATATTTGTTTAATTGAATTTGACTTATTCAGTCATTTATTTGAAAAATATTGAACATCTGCTGTGTACTAGAAATTATATTTGTCACTCTGGGGTTTGATCACAAACATTTTAAGATCCTGTCCTCAAGGGGCTTTTAAGGTACAGAAGATATTTTACCTATAAAACATGGGTTGTTTTTTCTTTTGTTTTGTTTTCAATTTTAAAAGTTTGAGGATTTTTTTTAAAAGGTCTTATTCATTGCCTTTAAATAAAAGTATCTTACAGTATATTTGAGGATAAGGGAGAAAAACATACATTGTGCATATCCTGTCCTTCCTTGTGCAAGCCTTGTTTTAAGGTAGATATATTTTTTAAGTTTTCATTCCATGACAAAATGTAAACTAGAAATTAACCCCAGTATAGCATTTCCTTCTTTGCTGCTCCTAGTTTAAAATTTAAAAAATGAAAAATAATTTTAAAAAGGAGGGAGGAAACAAGAAGACACCCATAGCCCTGTGCACCATGGAACCCTTATCTACTTAGGTCCGCCATAAACAATAAGCTGCTTGTTTCATACTTCTTTGCTTTGGTTGTTTCTGATTAAAGAATGAGCCCCTTGAGTAGGGGGAATTTATTCTGTCCACTGGTGATGACAAGGGCAGGCTGCCTGATTCCTCAGTATGTGTTCTTTTTTTTTTTTTTTTTTTTTTTTTTTTTTACCAGGAGGTACCGGGGATCGAACCCCGGTCCCTCCATATGGTAGACGGACGCCGAACCTCTTGAGCCACATCCGTTTCCCTCAGTATGTGTTCTTTGACATTAGTCCAAAGTACCCCAGCCCATCTATCTCTGTATCTCTCATCTGTGCAGTACTTAAAGCTGTGTAAGTGCTTACTGTGCATGATAGAAAGAGGAAAGGAAAGCTGTTTCAAGTGAACATAGGAGACAGAAAAACAAAATAAGACACTTCACTGAAAGAATTCTAAATTTCTCCTCTCATTTAAGGTGACTAAATAACTTTTTGTTTTACTTTAACTGCTATTTTGCTTTCTAAAATCATTTCTTATTTTGCTTTCTGAAATAAAATTGCCCATCCTCCTTTCCATTTATATTTTTGGTATAAATTGCACATGTTATAGATTATATAGACTTCTCTGTACTGTCCACCAAGATAGCCACTAGGGACATATGGCTATTTAAATTTCAATTAATTAAATTTCAATTAATTAAATTTAATAATTTTTTTAAGAGGTACTGGGAATTAAACCCAGGACCTCGTATGTGGGAAGGAGTTATTCAACCACTGAGCTACATCCACCCCCCTTAAATTTAAAACTCAATTCTTCATTTACATTATCCACACGTCTCAGGCTTAGTAGCCATATGTGGCTAGTGGCTCCATATTGGAAGGCACAGATTTAGATACATTTCCACCAATGCAGAAAGTTCTATTAGATAACACTGCTGTAGATTAGAGAATCTATATAGTTAGTGGCAAGGCTGAACAACTAACTCCCAGTCCAATATTCTTTACACACCACAGAGCATACCAGTTTCTAATTGTGGTGTTATTACTTGTAATGTTTGTCTTTAAATAGTTATTTTTATAGTGAAAACATTTTATATCAAATTGAACTATATTCCCTTAGGAATGTTATTAAGAAACTAACCCCCTTCTCAAAACAAGTCATATCATAAGTAATATAGTTTCAACCTAACATCATAACTAACTTGTGTATTTATTTGGAGAAGGGTTTAAGGTCACTTACAAAACTACACATGATGCAGTAAGAGAAAAGAAAATTATTGTAAGGAAATTGGGACAAATAAACTAGTATATCTTTAGTATGATCCAGGGTGTTTTATAAAATGCTGTGGTGTAGTTATAAATTTAAATGTGTCTGAACCAGCCACTATTTATAAGCAAAGCACTCATTTTCATTTCTCAGCCTGGCAGTCAACCTTTCCATAATCTGGCTCTTCCTTTTCTATTCAATTTAATTTTTAGTTTTCCCTGTGGAAATATGTCTCCAAGAATAGTACAGGCTCCTCAAGAGCAGAGATGTTCTTATGCCCTTTTTCTAGTTTGAAAGTGCTGCCTGAGCTCAAAAAGATGTTCAATAAATAGATGTTCAGAATATACATGTAACTAGTTTTCCTTTATTATCTTTTTTTTTTTTTTAACCTCCTTGACCTTCCCTTTTCTCATATGTACAATGGAGGAAATCCCATATAGTCAAAATTACCTTTCAAAATTTCCAAAATACATAGTTTGGTCATACAACCCTGTAAACTATAGAGTAATGGACACTCAAGTATGGGAAATGGTGAACTAAGCTAGAGAAAGGCTAAAGGAAAATTTCCACATATATGTCAAAGTATTTGCACTTATAAGGTAATTCATTTGAGAAGGAATGAGTAGAGAATTCTGGAGAGTATCTTCTTGCCTAGGTTTTACTCCATTTTGTTTTCAAGTTAAGATCTGTTTTCTCACCTTGCATGGTATAAGCAGTAACTCCATCATGATTGGCAGTCAATAGGATCAGCTTATTCTTATTATGTAAATTAGTTAGTAAATATAATGGGGAGATGTTGAAATGCAAAGTTCTTGCTACCGAATCTTCACTGTGCTGCTCTTTTCCTCACACCTCTTAGTCCATCCCCTCTTCCTCTGAAGGTGAACCAACTCCCATCCTACTCTTTAGCTGCAATCTCCATTCTTCCTTCCCTCCCTCCCTTCTTCTTTTCCCTCTTTCACTGTTTTTTTCTAGCATTAAACCTACTCAAACCTGTCTCGTTAAAAACAAAAATCAAAAGCAATTTCTTCTACTCACTTCTTTTTATTATTATTATTATTTTATTAGTTTCTACTCACTTGTTGACCCAACATCTGGCTTCTGTACTTACCATTCCACTGAATCTGCTCTGCCCAGTGACCTCCAGGCTCTTGAATCCAGCAGAAACTTTTTGTTCCTCATTAATATGTACTTTGCCAGTATGTTTTTAAAAACAAATTTTATTGATACATATTAGTAAAACATACAATTCATCCAAAGTGTACAATCAGTGGTATTTGGTTTAATCACATGGTTATGCATTCATCACTTCGATCATTAATAGAGCATTTTCATTATTTCAATAATAATAATAATAATAAACAATTCCTCACCTCTCAATCTCTCTATGCTTTCCCCACTGTACATAGCTGCTGTTTCTGCCTTTCCAGTATTTGATATGGTTGACCACTATGCTTCTTGAAATATTCTATTCCAGCAGCTTCCATGACACATTACTCTTCTGGTTTTCCTCCTACCCCTTTGTGCCTTTTCAGTCTCTTTGGTCTTCTTTTCTTTTGCCTGTTGCTTAATTTCTCCCCCCACCTCTCCTTTTAAATCCAGTCACTGACAAAATCCTGTCAGTTTATCCTCCTCATTATCTCTGGAATCTTTCTACTACTCAGCGTTCTCACTGCCCTACCCTGATTCCAGCCATCACTTCCTGCCTGGAATCCTTCATGCCTCCTAAGAGGCCTCCCTGCTTTCATTCTTGCCCCACCCCTCAGTCCCCTGATTGAATTTATTCTCCATTCAGATTGATCTTTCTCCAGTATAAATGAGAAATTTTCTCTCCCCTGTTTTTAGCCCCTGTAATTATTGGAATAAAGTCCAAAATCCATAACATGACCTCCAAAGCCCTGTGTGATGGATGAGCTTCTCATGCCCTATCCAGCCTCATCTCTTTCCAACTCTTTTTTTTTTTTTTTTTTTTTTGACAAACTGAAACCTCCTTCCCTTCCCCACCCACTCTCCCCCTCCCCCCAAGCCCAGCTGCCCAGGTTGGTTATTCTCCTAGAATATTTTTTTACTTACTTCCACTTGTCCAGTTATTCTAGATCAGCTTGAATACCATTTCCTCTGGAAAGCCTTTCCTGCATCTACAGGTCCAGGTGAGGTGCCCTTCCTGTATGGGCCCTTGCCCTCCTGGACTCCTCCTGCCATGGCATTTATCCCACTGTGTTATAATTTCCAGTTTGCCAGTCCTTGTCACTCACTAGCCAGAGGACTCCTTGAGGTAGGGACTCAGGTGTTTTAGCCCTTACATAACTTCTGTGCCTTGCACATTGCCTGGCATGCAGTCCCTGTCCCAATAAATATGAAATAAATGAATTGATTTTTAAAAAGAGCTTTTGCAAAGACAATGTATAAACAATATACAGAATTTTTTTTTCTATTTTTATTTCTTAAAATATTAATAATAATAATAAAAAGCTGTTTCCAGTTAAGTTTGGAAATAAAGTATCAGAGCAATAGTGGTGTTTTCATTTTTTTGTATATTCCATTTGTTTTAAGGTCATAGTAATTTATTTTTAAAATACCAGTTATGACTGTTACCAGAATCCCCCAATATTAGCTTATTACTTTGAAACAGAGCTATCTTCAAGATCATTGTTAATATTCATGATTGTTTAAAAGTTATTTCCACTCTCTCTGCCTAGAGTAGCCCGCACCAAATCTTGGTGTATATTTCTCCCATTTCGCAGCAAGCTCTGTTTTTTTCCCCCATTTCCCAATAAATTCTTTTTACTGGCCTAACAAAAAAATATATATAGATATATAGATATATTTCTACAAAAATCTCTTGCCCAGTATTTTCTTAATATCTGCTCTATGAATAGGTCATCTTATATAAAGATTTAACAAAATAGTAAATTTTTAGGATCTTTGAAATGGTAATACTAAAGTAAGCACTAATATTTGTTAGTCTTTTAACTTTAAAATTAATACTTTACTAAAACAAAAAAGAATTGTGGTGGGTCTGTTTCTTCTAGTCAATTCTAAAGCATGTATGCTGTGAGTCCACTAAGTAAACTTTTAAATATTACTCGAGTGGTAGATAGTTCTTAAAAATAGTTGACTGTTAAATGAAAGAACTACAGTGCCCATTGGGGCTTTGGTGTTTTGGTCTTCGAGAGCTCATTTCACACATTCAGTTCAGAATATGAAAAAAATGTGATGTGAAACAAGGAAAATTTAATATTTAATATTAAATAGTTAATATTTTAAATAATCTATTTAAAATTTATTAATATTAGTTATTTTAACATTGTAAACATTGAATTATTTAGGCTTATGATTTTAAAACCATACAATTCTTGATTGCTTTTACTGTGTAAAATAAAGGTCATCTCTAACAAAGCCACTGTCTTACTTGACAGCTCTGGAGCCTCCCAGCTCAATTGCCTGGGATTTATACAGGATAAAATTACAGTTTGTGCAACAAACGACTCATATCAGATGACACGAGAAAGAATGACCCAGGCAGAGGAGGAATCCCGCAACCGTAGCACAAAAGTTATCAAACCTGGTGGACCATACGTAGGTTTGTATAGATTTCTTCCTTCCTCTCGCTGATTCATTGGAGTAATTCAAGATCATTGTAGGTAAATACCATAACATTTTTATTAATAAAAACTTAGGAATTAGCTTCCAGAACATTTTGGATAAAAGGAAAAAAAAGCCATTTATTTGCTTTAGACTACAGATAAATTGCTGAATAGATTTAAAAGTTTACTTCTTTCCTAAATCCTGACTTCTCTGTTAGTTTTTGTTATTGTTTTACAATACTGCAATCTGGTATGTTACTAGAAGAGGTGTAACAGTGGTACCATTATATTTTCTTTCTCACTGGATGATGTAATTTCAATAATGGATGGTATGGTTCTTATTTTACATTTTTGTAAGGTTATTTTTATAGTAAAATTATTAGGATATATGAGTTGAAAATTTTATTGTTACAGATTTTGCTTAAAATTTCAGAGGATTTTGCCCAAGTAATTTTTATTGCAGAAGTATAAAATGTGCTTATAGCAAAGTATTAGAATGATACTTCTTTGGCTTCTCAATTGTGATGTCATTTATGGACCATCATCCTTATCCACTTATTAATTAAGAGCCCATCCTACCTCCCATCATCTTGATCATCAGCTCACTTAAATATCCATCATTTTGAAGGGAAGTAAAACCAGACCACCAGGATGAGTTTCTCCTTTATATGAGCAGTGACCCTAACAATTTTTTGGAGTCATTCACAGTAAATATTAACAATAATAGAATTTTTAAGAGCTGAGGATAAGCCCTGTGAAGCCTTGGTCAGTTTAACAACAGAAGTCACTCTATAGTAAATGATGTAAAGATGTTACTTTGGAACTCAAAAATAGTCCCTTGAAAAACCAAACCCCTTAACCAATATCATTGCATGGTCTGTGACAATTCTACCTTATTTTCCTATTTCTGATCCAGGTACAATATATTCAGTTTTGAGAAGTTTTATTAGTGTCTTTAATAAGTATTTCTTTGGAACAAAGCCAATGCTTCTGGGAGTTCATGCTTAGCTTAGATACATTTAGTTTGGTTTAACAACAATTCATGGCTTCCCCAGGTATCTGTACCCACGGGGCCCAGTAAGTTATCAGCAGTGAGAATTTTCACCTTCCCCTTCCTGCTGAGTGAGGTAACAACTTCCAACCTTTCTTTCTTCTCTATCCTCACAAGTAACTCAACTAACTTTCTATACTAGTAGGCTAAATCTCATTGTTTTTAAAATATACAAGATCTGCTGTACTTACACTTAAGTACAAACTATGGATTATAATCTGTTCTTATTGCTTTGAGAATATTTTTTTACTCTGTCCAATACAGCATTTTATAAACAGTGAGGAAAATCGGTATGTTTGACAAAAGAGTAAAAAACTAAAGCCATCAAAATTATTTTTTTCCTCCTAGTACAGCTAGCTGAAAACAACTTGATTTATTCCAAAGCTTGAAAATTAATGATGATTACTGCATTTTCCATTGAATGATCTTTGGTTGCCCCCTAAATTCATGTGTTTCTGTTTGTTTTTATAGGGTCAGGTACAGTTCATATGTAGTTTACTCAACAGAGTTTTCAACACCCAGAATCCACAGACTATACACCCCTTAATAATACAAATAATTTATGAGACACTTTGGAGGGGAAGAATCTTAGGCCACAGAAAATTTGAGATCATCTAGTCTAATTCTGAACCAAATTCCATCTACGTCATTCTAAGAGTTGGCCACCATCTCTCCACACATAGGCTCTCTACTCTGGGCCCTGCAGGAAGTGATTTCTTCCAGCCCAAGTACTCTGTTTAGCCCTTTCCTCTTTACTTTGTCCTCAGCATCTTGGCTGCTTACCACCCCAGCACAGTGTTCTTCTCTGGTCTTAAATCTTGTCATTAACCTCCTCAGCCTTTTATTCTTTGGGCCAAATAATCTTAGCTCCTTTTAACTTTTCTTAATATGGCCTGTATCCCAACCCTTTAATTATTTTTATTGCTGTCCTTTGGACCATCACCAGTTCTTCACCTCAGTCTGAACATGTTCCTCTTAATAAAAGTCTGACCAATTCTAAATACAGCAGAGCAAAAGGCTTTAGTATCCCGGTTTGCTTTCCTGTTGTTTTGTTTTTATCTTTTACTCTACTTTGTTATATTATGTTTTGATCTTTTTCTTTGAACCTTATCCATTGCCAGTTCTTTCACCATTTGTTTCCTTCTAAGCAGTTCAGGGTATATCTTCTTGCTTTTTCCAGTATCTCAGAACTATCTGATTCATTCAGTTCTTTAAAATTCTAGTAAACTACTATTCAATACTAATATTACTTAGGATACTTTTATTACTTACTATGTGTAAGGCACCATTTAGGACTTTATGTGCAGTCACTCATCTAAATTTTACAAACACCCTGTGAGGTAGTTTATGGTTATCATCTCTATTTGCATATCAAGTGGTTTATATCAGCAAATAGCAAATAATTTGGGTGTGACCTCATTAACAAGTTGTATTCTTTCCTTAAGACAAATAGGAAGTGCCTCTAATTCATAAGTGAATATATCATATAAAACAAAACTAAAATCTGACCTATGCCTGCTTAGAGGTGAGAGGTACCTACAGAACAAGATTTCTTTCAACAAAGTCAGCTTGGGTGGAGGACAAATGGGAACAATGCTGGTCCCATGGTGGGGTAATAGTGGTATTATGCCAACTCAGGCCCCTGACTGCTGAACCAGGGCCAACCCTAGCTTAAGGGGATGTAGATGGTACTCCTAGGGGTTGGCTCCTAGGGATACCCAGGAATATTAGCTTTGCTACCCTCTTGTGAGCTGAAAAACCCAAAAGCTATTTTGCCTGAAGAGGAGCAGGAGAGGTTTTAACCTGGAAAACATTATTATTTCTTCAGTAATATTGCCATTTCTATTTATTACATTTTTATCAGTGGTGAGTATTGTTATGTGGTTATAATGGCACCCATTTGTTTAAAGAAAAAAATATCACTAATCACCACTGCTTCTAGTTTATCAGTGTCTTAAGTCTCCTCACTGACTCTTACCTAAATTCTGAAATTTCATTGAATAGCAAATTTTTTTATGTGCTATTATTTATTTAGGTATATAAAATAACCCAACCAATCTAATTTCTTGGATTTTGTTTCCTATTTCCTCAACCTGTGCCCCCATCCTCCGTATTTTTGATGAGTTAGCAAATACTTGAGTGACTTTAGACAAGTCATTTAATATCTGTGGACCTCAATTTTATCAAATATAAAATGAGAGGTATTTGAACTAGAAAATATCTAAGGTCCTTCATAGTTTTATTTTTGTGTATATATATTTTGATAAAAAAACCTTTGAAAAAGTGATCACAAATGACAAATGTTGAAGGTGGATTCCGTTGCAATGGATTTTGTATTTAACCATGACAGAACCACATCGTTTACACTGCCGATGTTTTTAAAGCCTTAGGTCAGTGTTACCAAGGCTTCTGGTCAGGTTCCACAAAATAGAAAAACAACTGCAGAAGATGGTGGCTGTCACTGCTATCTTTTCTGTTGTAGTACTGTTTTAACATCTCCCTTTCAGATCCATTATTCAAAAAGGAAGGACTAAATACTTTGACCATTTCATATTAAATGCAGAATCTAGAAGTGGACTCCTTGTTATGAAACAACAATTCAGATGAAGTCCCAGATTACCCAACCCTGTTGGACTCACTGCTGCTGTTTATATAAGGAGTCCAGGGAATTGATTAGCATTTGGGACTGGGAAGAAAATTAGGTTCTCCCATGGGCTTTATTAAAAGGACTTTTCTGAAGCAAAAATAAAAAATAAAAATAAAATTCTTTCTTCTGCCCACTTTGAACCAGACATTTTCCTGCTTTACTTTTTTCTTTAGCATCCCAGTTCTGTAAGTACTTCTATTGCTGATGTTTTCTTCATCTATATACTGTCTGTCCTTAAACGTGAGGACTCCTTCCTTTTTGAATAGGCATGAAAGGGATAGGGAGGGGACGAGCAAGTGATTTTTGAGTATAAGTCAGTGGCTCAGTATGGCCAGGTTGCTCTTTCAGCATTTTAAAGAAATGGATTATCCTGTGCCTGGCTGTTTAAAAGAAAAATGAGGTAAAGGTAAAGTGAGTACATTGGAGGTAGAGGGATGTTCATGGGCAGATGGCAGCCTAGCATTAGGCCCTGGTAAAATTCCAATTCTGTCCTATCCCTAACAGACATAATCTCATGCCAAACATCATACTTATACCCTGCTTAAGGGCAAAGTTAGTCCCCCTTATTTGTTGCCCCATGCCTACTTCGAGCGGAGTGGAGGTAAACCCAGCAGATCTTGGAGCCCTCCTGAGGCCAAGGATCAGAGTTACAGAGGAGGTAGGTTAGCCTGGAACAGAGTGGCAGTACACTTTCTGTTTTTATTGTTTATTTGCCTTCCCTGTTGGCTTGCATTCATCCCAAATGACCAGTCATGGTGTCTTTGAGCTTCGCTAAAATGCATTCTCTGCCCATCCCTCTCCCCCTCAAGAGAAAAAGAGATGGAAAGAGAGGAAGTCTTCACAGTTAGCTTGATTTGGGAAAGAAAGAGTTAAATAGGTTTCTTTTTTGCAGGACTTGGCAAGGAGCAGGGTAGTGTGAAATTTATACCATTTCCTAAATTTTTGTGATCCTGGCTTTTTTTTTTCCATGAATTCCTAATAAAATGTCAAGGGATATTACCTTTGTTAACACTGTTGTGATTGAGAAATAGTGGAACAGAAGATTTGCACTTGCCAAGTTAGAAATTTCAATGTGTCTTCAGAATCTGGCAGCCTGACAATGTAGGAAAATATGGATGGACTGGGTTGATTCCTGATCCTGTAATTACTTGCTCTCTTGCTGTTTTTCACTTAGTTATCAAATACTGATTCAAGGGCTCATGGTAAGCAAAGCAGCCACATCCCTGCCCTCATTGACTAAAATGAAGTAACAACAGACATTGGACATTTTTTCATAAAACCTTTCCCACATGCAAAGAAGTACAAGTAGGAAAATTCACTTTTTGATCACAGAACCTTCCAGAGGCTAAGTGAGCACTTTACCAATACCATGTATCCCATTGAAAGCCTCAGTTTTCTGATGTATAAAGTGGGGACAATGCCTTCCTCCAGGTTGTTGTGAGACTTAATGAGATAATATATTTAAAACTCATAGCAAAAAATAAATATGTAAATAGATAAATAAATAACTCATAGCACAGTGCTACCCACATAGAAGGTACATGTAATAAATAGTAGTTCCCTTCCTGTCTGACATCAATCCAGCTATCTGTAAATTAAGAAAAATACAGAAAACAGATCTAAAGCTTCTTCAAAAGTCTGATTATTCCTTAATTTTATTTAATATTTTTTCTTTTCATTGAGCAGTTTCCCCCTTAATGTTGAGTTCCTTTGTTGTACAATATTTTGATCTGATATTTGCAATTGGCTATGTGCAGATGGTAATGAAATTTAAAAACTGCTGGAAGATTTTCGGAAAGCATTCATCCTCTGTCCCTTACTCTCAGTAGAGTTGTGTCAAAACAAATAGCCTGTCTGGCCAGAGGGAGCCAGGCCTCAGAAGCCCAACTTGGACAGAATTACTATTTGCCACTCTCCTACCTAATTGAGTTATTTTCAGTCCTGCAGCACCTAGGAACTGCTTATACTTAGCCACTGTGTGAAGTTGCTTCTCTTGTTCCTAACGTAGTTGCCCTGCATCAGATGTCATTACTAGTTGTTTCCCCACTTTAATACAGAGGGTATAGAGTTTGGGACTTAGAGTGTAGTAAATGAGCTATTGCATCCCACCTCATGAATCACAGAATGAGAGTTTATACAGTTTCATTCTAATTTCTGTTCCTTCAGTGAGAAATGGTCACTAGTTGTCATCAGTGACTAGCCATGCCCTGATAGTATTGCATATACATGTAGTATCCAAGACACTTCAGTCCACTACATTTTCTAGAAGTAATCCCTTTCCATGTTTAGAGTTAAGTCAAAATGTGAATGGCACTGGCCTCTGTGGGAATGGGGAAAGGCCCCTGTTTTACCGTTTTCCATTTCTCTAACTCACCTGCATAGTCTTGGCAGAAGAGAGACCTGTTTGGCCCTCTGAGATGGATTTTTTTTGGTGTTGTGTGTGGTTTTTTTTTACTCTTAAAATTTGTTATGGCCTGTTAAAGGAATATCATTAGTGCATGCCCTAGTGAATGTTGACTCAAAGTATGCCTGACTCCCCTCATTGTGGCTTCTGAATAAGTGAGATTATTCAAATAATGCTCCACCTCAGTGAAGGAATATGTTCTTAGAGAGATATGACAGGTATTTCTCACACTTCACCATGTCCACTGTGTTCATGTCACCTTTTCAGGAATGGCATTATAATGTGTAGATTTAAGTTCTGTAAATAGCACAGGTGAACATGAAATTACATTATTTCCACTTAGCATCAAATAACCTGTGATCTTAAAATTTCCACTCTCTTGCTACAGTTGGTTTCACTAATATCCATGTGTAGCTATGTGGCCAAAGTATGCTTGAAATGCATATTTATTCCACCAAATGGTTCTATCAGAGAAATTCCTAATACATATTTTAGGTCATATATTTATTTGCCTTGCTAATATGTGTCACTTGAAAGTAGAACTTGAGTTAAAAGAAGGCTTTCTGCTTGCATATCTCTTTAAAATAAGAATTGAAATAAAGTAACCTTGATTCACAAATGAATAGGAACCTAAATCAGAGTTTGAGGTGCTCATTATATCGTAACCCACAAATGTATGACAATGTCCTTTCCACCGGACTTTAGGGAAAAGAGTGCAAATTCGGAAAGCACCTCAAGCTGTTTCAGATGCAGTGCCTGAGAGGAAAAGGTCAACTCCCATGAATCCTGCAAATACGATTCGAAAGACACACAGCAGCAGCAGTGTTTCTCAGCGGCCATATAGGGACAGAGTGATTCACTTACTGGCACTGAAGGCCTACAAGAAACCTGAGCTGCTTGCTCGATTGCAGAAAGATGGTGTCAATCAAAAAGACAAGAACTCCCTCGGAGCAATTCTGCAACAGGTGAAGACAACTGGAGAGAGGTCCTTCTGCTTACCTTTTAAGTTTAGAAATTCATTTAAGAAAGCTTCTTGTTTCTGTTATAATTAATATTGAAATAGAGAAATTTTAGGATCACTTTGATTGGTGGCATATGAACTCCTATATGTTCAGTTAAATAATCTTGTTTTAAGCATTTAATTACACATATTTAGTCATTTATGACAAGAAGTTTGAGGCTTCTGAAACATTAATGAAAAAATTAGATGAAAGTTTCAAGTCATTATCTTCATTCAAATTTCAGAATTTGCCCTGAAATACCATAAAAGTAGGCAAGAAGTTTTTGTTGTCTGTTTCTAGTTTTGAATCACCTCGACTAGTTTTTACCGGTTTTGTAGGTACAGTTTTGCAATATAATATATCAGTCTTTGGTTGATATAGCAAGAATAGTTTTACCTACTAAATAGTTTAAAATGTATCTTGTACTGCATACTTCTTGTTGACCCCATTGCTCTGACTTTTTTTTTTTTTTTTTTGCCACTGAGTATGCCAAGATCAGTCACTTGTCTCCTTCAAAGGACATGAATTTGTAATCTATCAGATGTGATCGTTACCTTGTGATCACAAGTTTAAGTATAAAAGTGGGCCATTAATTTTGTTAAAAGTCAGTGCTTTGTCAGGCTGTAGCTTCCTATGTATTTCATGCTGACTTCAGGTAATAAGTGTTGATTAGCATTCAGATCCACCATAAATGGGTGTTCCATTTCTTTTCTTTATTTTTTTCTAAACCCATAACATTTCCAAAATTGTTCTTAAATTTCATCATTAAAATTTAAAAGCCTACAGGTTTTCAAATGTAATTCAAAGAATGCCATTTTTTTTTTTTTTAAGTTTAAATGTTGTGAAAGAATAAAACCTTAATTTCCGGTTATGGGTTAGCCATTTCCCATGGTATCTCAAGCAATCTCAAGGAACTTGTTAAATTGTTTGAGCACTTTTTGGAAACACAATTTAAATCCACATGTCACATACCTGTTTTAAGAGCCCAAGGGATAGGATGACAGAATGAATGAGGATAAGAGTGTGTGTCTATATATTCAGTTATGTATTTGGGGAAGGGAGAGAGTCATGTTACAAATCATAAAATATTTGGTGACAGACTCTCCAGAAAGGTTGTGAATTCCCTCCTTGGATAGAGGATGTAGAGGGCAGAATGATGGCAGAGGGAGTTCACACAAAGACTGCCATTGATATATATAGCAATATTATGTGATCATGTACATGTGTACAGTTATACATTTCTAAAAATGTAAGTATTCCAAACCCCTGAGCAAGTTCTACCCCCAGCCCAAATAAATCCAATTATTTGAAGGCTGGGCCTGGACGTGTCAATAGTTTCTGAAACTCCTCAGGTAATTCTAATGTGTAATAAAGGTTGAAAACCACTGACCCAGTGAAAACATGGATAGAAGAGCTAATTTACATCTGCTATTTTTTGAGCATTTACTGTGTGCCTGGCACTGTGCTGGACACTTTACGTGCATTATCTTATTTAGTCCTCATGAGGAAGAAACACATTCAAAACTTTGACTTAAACAAGTTATTCTTAAGTTCCTTTTCCTGATGAAAGTTCCTAACAAGGATCTAACAAGAAAAATAAGATGACTTGAGTTCCGAAAAAAACTGACTGAAAGGAGGCAGCAAGGTACACAAATCATCCAAAAACTGATTAATGTGTCCCCAAGAAACTAATTGACAAGCAAGCTACCTAAAATGAGCACTCCTGCTTTCCCTGTGCCATATATTTATTTGCTGATTGATTTATACCTTAGTTTTCAGCATCCTATGAACATTTTTAATTCACCAAATTAAGAGGGTTTTAAAATAAACTAAGGTGTTGGCTCACAGTAAAACTTGAAAGATTGTACCTACATTAAAACATGCATAAAATTTCCTAGAAAATTTGGCTTAATACTATTATTAAATTCACATATATTTCTAGAATTGTCCTTGTTCTTTAAATGACTGTTTTCCCAGAATGAATGAATGAATACATACATACATACATACATACAACTAGATAAAGCTGAGTAATTTTCTTCTCAAGCTTAACATGTGGATATTTGGCTTAAGCTCAATATTCATTAATTCAAATACTATTTATTAAGTACCTGGAATGTACCAGACACTGTTGTTCTAAATACTGGAATACGAAAGCAAGCCCAATAGATAATCCCTGCCTTCATGGAGTTTATTCTGTGAAATAATTTCAGGTAGAGATAAATGTTGTGAAAAAAATAAAACACAGTATTGGAATAGAGTGGGGATTTGGAAGGTGCTTGGTTGGCATTAGCTACCTTGAGTGGGAGGTCAGGGAACCTCTTTGTCAGGTGGTTACATTTTAAATGAAATGAGGAAAAGACAAGAAGATGACTCAGAACTTGTGGAGGCTAGGACAAAGGAAAGGATTTGGTATGTTCAAGGTAGAAGCCACTGTGGCTGAAGTAAAGTGAATAGGGGAGAGGGAGGCAGAAGCCAAATTATTATTAGAGTACTTGTAGATTCACAGGAAAATCATGCAAATAGTACAGAGTTCCCATATACCCTTCATTGTCAAGGTTTAAGCAAGGGTATGATATATTCTGATTCCTACCTTTAATAAGATCACTGAGACTTCTATGGAAAGGATGGCTCTAGGAGGCAAGAGTAGAAAAGCAAATAACTTAAAAGAATCTATTGCAGAAGTCCAGGTGAGAACTATTGGTGGTTTGACCTGGTGGGAATAGTAGAGAAGGTTTATCAGATTCAGGGTATAGTTTGTGACAAGACTTGCTAATGGACAGGGTGAGGGAATAAATGGAATCTGATTATGTCTCGATTTTTGGCCTGACTGGATATTGAGCCACTGGCTGAAATGGAGAGGAAAGGAGAAGAAACAGGTTTATGGGAGAAAATCATTCTGTTTGGAAGATGTCTGTTAGACAAATCCACATGGAGATACATGGTCAGAAGGTAGTTAAATATAAGGCCCTTGTGTTCTGGGGACAGTTGTGGCTAGAGTTATTAATGTAGGAATTAACATCATATAGATTAGCTATTGAGAGCCTTAGAGTTGAATGAATGAGTTAATCTTAGGAGGAGATGAGGATAGTAAAGAAAATAGGGCAAAAGACTGGCCCTGAGCACTCAACATTTAGGGACGTCAGCAAAGAAGATTTAAGAAAGAAAGAAAGATCCTGAGGAGGAGGTGGAAAACCAGGAGAATGTGCTATTACAGAAGCCTAGAGATGGAATTGCTATGGGGGTGTTAATATGAGTTATGCCAAGGGTAATAGAAAATTTATTTATTCCATTTTGAGAAATCTGATTTTAGCTTCTGTTAATTTTTTTACAAATTTGAATATTAATGCAATCATACAATTTACTTAATAACAACATTGTTATTAATAACGTTAGATTAGTATTCAACCAAGCTATAAAAAAAGTATAAACTATCATCATATATTTGATAATTTTTAAAAAGTCACAGAAAGAAGTCTAGTCTTTAAAAAGACCATTCCTCCGGAAGCGGCTGTGGCTCAATCAGTAGGGCTCCCGTTTACCATATGGGAGGCCCTGGGTTCGGTTCCCGGGGCCTCCTGGTGAAGGCAAGCCCGCCCGCACGGCGTGGTTAGCTGACCCAGCGAGCACAAGCAGCAAGGGGGGGATAAATGAATAAATAAATTTAAAAATCTAAAAAAAAAAAAATAAATAAATAAATAATAATAATAAAAAGACCATTCCAGTAGGAGGTAACAAGCAGGAATACCTTTCTTCTAGCCTTAGAAATTACTTTGGTTTGGCACATGAACCCATCATTTGTATAGTTAATGGAATCTAGACCTGGACAATCTAGGAATTGTAGTTAAGGGGTAAGAAACGATTACACCTGGGAATAACATTGCTGTCTAATTACATTAGTCTGAGAAATCTTTTAGTTTCCATTTATTAGTTTTTGGGGATTTCAAAGTCTTTGAATAGGTGGTTCTTAAGAACTGGCCAATACAGAGAGCAAATTTGGCTACCCAAGAAAATGGCAGACAAGATTATCAGTATTGATATTGTTTATTGGGATAATTTCTATTGAAAACTGGAAAGAAAGTTTGTAATCTGGCATTTGGGCAATGTTTAGTTTCTACTTAATACAAGTGATCAAAGATTTTTATTGTGACTCTTTCAAAGTAATGAAGTTAATGACCACAAGCAAATAATGATGATAACTGTTTTAGATTCTTCTGACTAGGAAAAAACAAAACATTTTCCTCCACTTTTTTTCTAATTTGAGCTTATGAATTGATTATAAATACGGTAAATGCAGTGGCCATTCAGAGAAAAAAAAATATTTAGCTATGTATATAAAGTTTCAGTTTCTAAAATGAAATTGAATGGCATTTACTGAAATCTGGCATGTACAAAATTAGCAGTCCTTTTAGGGCCAATTAGTATAGTTATTTTCAGTATAAATCCAAAAGGTTGCTATTTTAGTTTAGAAAATAGTAAAAAGATCTAATGATCTGTTTTTATACCATGTGCCAGGTAGCCAATCTGAATCCTAAGGACCTTTCATATACCTTAAAGGATTATGTTTTTAAAGAGCTTCAAAGAGACTGGCCTGGATACAGTGATATAGACAGACGGTCCTTGGAATCAGTGCTCTCTAGGTAAGTTCTTTTTTTTTTTTTTTTTCCTTTGCTTTAAAAATGATGCAAATTGTTTTAGTCATTATTTTAGTATTGAGATGGGAAAAAGAAGCAAGGGTAAGCTTTCTCTCATGAGTACTTTAAAATTCTTTCTCTAACTTGGAATATGTGTGTCCTTTACAGAAAACTAAATTCATCTCAGAATACTGCTGGCACCAGCCGTTCAGAATCTCCCCTCTGTTCTAATAGAGATGCTGCATCTTCTCCTTCTCAGGTATTTCATAAAATTATAGACTCTTAGACCTGAAGTGTGCCTTAGGTGCCTTCTAGGTTCATGCCCCTTGATTTATAAATGAAGGAAGTGAGACCCAGAAAAGTTTCACAGCTTGCCCCAGTCACATAGCTAGTCAGTGGCGGAACTCAGTCTAGAATCCAGGTCTCCTGGCTTCTAGCCAGAACTCTTTCCACTACACAGCACTGCTTCTCAAAGTATTTTAATGTGTGACTTGCTTTTCCATTTTTAAAGTTTATATTTTGTTGTAAGATTATCTAACTTTCCATTTGGTCACTAACTAGAAGACTTATCCAGTCTCATAATTCTCACATTATTTGGAAAATTGAAAATATGTAATTTTATCTGAAACAAGTTCCAGAAAAATATTCTTGGGGAAAAATATATTTGCAATGAGCAAATACACAAAAAATGATGCCATTTTCTTAGATGTTTTCCTAAAGCATGTTTCAACTGGATCCCAATCAGAATACCTCTAGTCAGACTCCATTCCAGTTTAGAATCACTCCAAGAGATTCAAGCCATCCTGAGAAAAGATTTGGAAATCCTAGACAGTATTAGAATACAAGCCTGTCTGACTCTCAGGCATTCAAGCCAGCCTTTATACTCTCTCAGTCTCCTGGATCTTTTGGACTGACCATGGGACAGACTCCCTTAGTACTGTTGACAGGGTGCTCCCCTCTCCCTGTCCACTCCTCCCAAGAATTGGAGAGAAGCAGGCAGAAGTGTGGAGAACCATGAGCATGCCCTGGTAAAAAGGCTTATTCACATATCAGCTGTCATATTCTAAGATTATTGTCCTGGCCTTTGTGACCATTAGAAAATGTTCGAAACCTATTGTGAGCAACAGGGGAGGAACAGGAAAAAATCAATTAAATCCTTGAATGTCCATTGCCTACAGGAGTCTTACTTTTACTGCCAACTGTTATGAAGCTACTTATACACTGATCTGCTAAATCAAAAACAGAATTAATTAATGAGTTAACTATTATTTTCTTTCAAGCTAAAGAATAGGCCACAGTATTTCATAGGATTTTTGTTTTAGACTTTTTAAGTATCTGAATTTCCTTTTTAATTTAAATGCTATTATTACTATTACTCTATTGCAGAGCTAATATTAGCATAATTTTTTTCAATTTTGAAACAGTAATTCTACATATTTTTAGTAGACCAGTTATTAAGACTCATCTTCCATTCCTGTAAAGTGGATCTTTAAGGGGAAAAAAATAATAAATAACATTTCAGTAATGATAGAGATACGTGGAGAAATTACTCTGAAAGTGCTGGCTGTTCCCATTCTAAGATAAGAGAAATAAATGACAACCCAAATACTCATAACTGGAGCATTTTAGCACATTAGAAGAGAGTAAATAAGTGTAGGTTTATTGCCCTTTACCTGCCCTTGTTAGTTCCCCCAGAGTGAAATTGTACAAATTGCTTCTTCCTCACACTTAATATATCTAGGTCAGCCATAACCAGAAGAGATGGGTGGCTGCTTCTATTTAATACTCTCCTGAGTGGTTTAAATTGACACAGTCTTCTAGGAACTTAGGGTGAGGCAGCAGGATCGAACAGCTTTGAGTAAGTACAACAAGAAACATATTTTCCAGATTTTGTTTTTTGCCATCAGACATGAAAATTTCTTTTATTTCAGGTTTTTTAGTTTTTGTTTTTGTTTTCATTTAAACTAGGAGGAAAGATAACACAACCTGGTAATAAATTTAAGTATGGGCAGATTTACTCAGTTGTTCACATGTTAACCAGTTACCCATGTATGTATTGAAGTTACTGAATTTTAGTGCATATTTACTCATATGTTTCCTTTTTTTGCTTCCAGAAACGGCTTTTGGATTCAGATTTCATTGATCCTTTAGTGAATAAAAAAGCTCGAATATCTCACCTGACAAATAGAGTACCACCAACATTAAATGGTCATTTGAATCCCACCAGTGAAAAGTCTGCTGCAAGTCTCCCACTGCTCCCTGCAGCTGCTGCCATTCCTACCCCTCCACCGCTACCAGCAACCCATCTCCCCATCTCAAATCCTCCTCAGACTGTAAATTCTAACTCCAACTCCCCTAGCACTCCAGAAGGCCGGGGGACTCAAGACCTACCTGTTGACAGTTTTAGTCAAAATGGTAGTATCTATGAGGACCAGCAAGACAAATATACCTCTAGGACTTCTCTGGAAACCTTAGCCCCTGATTCAGTTCTACTAAAGTGTCCAAAGCCTATGGAAGAAAACCATTCAATATCTCACAAAAAATCCAAGAAGAAATCTAAAAAACACAAGGAAAAGGACCAAATAAAAAAGCATGACATTGAGACTGTTGAGGAAAAGGAGGAGGATCTTAAAAGAGAAGAGGAAATTGCCAAGCTAAATAACTCTGGTCCAAATTCCAATGAAGGTATTATTTTTATTTTACATTTGTTTTAAAACAACTGACTACATGTGTTAAATGAACTGGTGGAAGAGCATACTGTCATGAGTTTGAGATTATTCTGTTTATAACAAGTAATGCTTTTTTATCAGATGACCTTCCGTTTAGTTATTATTTTTTAGTTATTATTTTTAGTGTTCTTGTATTTTTCAAGTCATTTTCAGTCTCTTTTTCAGCCAACTCTTAAACATGATTTCTGGATTTGTTAATAAGATGACATTTGAAAATGACCCTGTCATCCTCCAGAGATCCCCTTTGAGAAGCCATAACTGTTGTGGTATTATGCAAGCTCAGTATGACCTAATATCATATGCCATTCTTGGACTGATTTAACCAGACACAATTAGCAATAAAAATATTCATTTCCTTCTTTTTCAAAGAAACAGGGTCATTCCTGCTTTAATTAATATTAGCACAGGAGAAATGTCAAATTCTTTATAAAACAGGCAAGGTAAAATTACATTTGTGGATGCATAACATCTTCATTCAGAGTGAAAGCAGTTTGTCTTTTGCAAGGCTGTTGGCTCTTAGCTTGTCAGATCTTGAGGAATTTTTTTTTCAATTTCGAGAGTCCTGCTTTAGTTAAACTAACATCAAATGTTATTAGTAAAATTAACCATTCCTAACTTTAGGAACCTTAAAAAATAAATATCTAGAGACCCAAAGAAACTTTATATAATGTTTTACCTCTGAAGAGAACCTTATCAGTTAAAAAGACTGCTTTCCTGAGGTGTACTGATCACTCAATCCTGTTAATGACAAAATTAGATTCTCTTATTTAAATTTTTTAAAGATTGTCCTCTAAAATGTAATGCCTTGCATGCCAGCACGTAAAAGATCCAAGTCCATCATTTTGCATTTCTGCCAATTTTAAACCCAGAACAACCAAGGCAAAATTCCGCAGTAAAATACAACTTTAGAAAAATTACTCCAGTAAATAGTTTTAAGGAGTGTTGCTTTCTGTATTTTGCCCATAACACTGAAAATCTGTAATCCTTAGATTTAATTGCTCATTTTTTCCATCTGAGAGAAACTTTGTTTTCTTTTAGTTAGAACTTCTAAAGAAGGGATAGTAGAATAGTACAGTTACCTGGGTATATTGCATGTCAAAGCATATCTGTTGAAATATTTAGATCAATAAAATACAATATAATGGCCTAAGATTTCAGTGTAAATTCTTTCTCTCAAACACTACTGTACTTGAATTTTTTTTTTCCCTTTGAGGTATGGGAGGCCGGGAATTGAACCCGGGGCCTCGTAAGTGGGAAGCTAGCGCTCAACCACTGAGCCACATTGGCTCCCCTAAGTCGGTTTTTTCCGTTTGTTTTGCTTGTTGTTTGTTTTTGTTTTTGCTTTTTTAGGAGGCACCGGGAACCAAACCTGGGACCTCCCATGTGGAAAGCAGGTGCTCAACTGCTTGAGCCACATCTGCTCCCTGTACTTGAATTTGTCAGGTCAGGAAAAAGGCATGAGGTAGTAGTAACAACCTATAGTCAGAGTTCATAAGCCAGGTTTCTGGGTATATTCCACTCTTCATGCTTCCCACCCTAAGAAAGTGATCCTGATTCAGAGGCTAGTGCTAGGAAAGCTAGATTCTTCAGTCAATTGTGATTAGAGCGAACTAAGGTTAGATCTAGACCCATACCCCCTGCATCTGTTTGGAATTTATCTGGAGTTTGAAGCCAAGGGGAAGCCAGGTGATCTGCACTTGATGCCTTTTCCTTTAACACTCAAACTAGTAAAAACATGTATGTACTTTTCTATCCAAGCCTGAGTTAAATATATAGTTGGACAATAAGCTCACAGAATCTGTGTAATTTGTTTTGTGTACTTAGTTCTTTACATGTTAAAATGAGAAATTATCAAATATTTACTTTTGTTTTATAGTGAACATGTGCCTTTTGCCAACAGGAGCAGGCAGTTGTTAATTTAACTTTACTTTGAATGATAAAAAAATTACCTTAATAAAAAGTGTAACTACAAAAAAAAAATTAAAATAATTAAAAAATAAAATAAAATAAAAAAGAAAGAAACAAAAAGTGTAACTACAGGGAAGCGGCTGTAGCTCAATTGGTTGGGCTCCCGTTTACCATATGGGAGGCCCTGGGTTTGGTTCTCAGGGCCTCCTGGTGAAGGCAAGCCTGCCTGGTGCAGTGGGCTGATGGCCAGCACAGCGCCGTCAGCTGGTGCAGCAAGATGACCCAACAAAGGGAGAGAAGCAGACACAGAAAAAAAAACGCAAAAAAGCAAAATAGACACAGCGAGCACTAGCAGCAAGGGGGGATAAATAAATACAAAAAATAATAAATAAATCTTTTAAAAAAAAAAAAAAATGTGACTATACACCCTCTGAAAATGGTGCCTCCAAACAAATGGAATACTAAGGGATTTTACACACGTTCACAGCATGGGCCTGAATGACTGGCACATTATTTTTCCCCATTTTAAGAATTTATTTTAGTATTATTTGGGGTAGAGATTAGAGGAGTGTTAATCCGGGTTCAATGATACCTTATTTTAAAGGCTCTAAACCAGTGGCAAAACTTCCTACCCACTTCCACTGTCTGCATACAAAAAGAGTAACAGCAAAATTACAGTGACTGAAGCAATCTGCTACCTGACTTTATTGTCTCATCTCCCTTGTTTGAATCCCATGAAAAGTTGATGTTGATGTAAAATTCGTTTCTCCCATTGTTGGGCTGCATCTGCCACCACAGTCCTTGAATTGCTGGGCAGATGCCACAACTATTGTTGAAAGAAGAGAAGATTGACCTTGGGTTAAGATGGAATTCTTTCATTATGCAGACACTGCAGTAGCCAGGGTGCTTTAAATGCCTGGCCTCGGTTCTGCCGGCACTGGTCATAGGGCCTCTATTGTTCACATCCAATTGTATTCCTTCCTCACTGTTGCTCACTGTTGCTTTTTGAGGTGGAAGAATAGAATTTGAGGTAAAGTGTTCCAGATGTTTCTGACCTATTTTTAAATTATAGTCACTTTATAATGGTTGATGAGTACTCTGATTTTTTTTTCTTTGTAGGAGTTAAAGAGAGTTGTGCTGCCTCCACAGAGCCTTCTTCAACAATTGAACTCCCAGATTATTTGACGTAAGTTTAGATGTCTGCCAATGGGAAAGAACTGTTTAATTTTACAAAGTTTGTAAATTCTTTTCCCATAATTTGCAAATCAGAAAAGTAAGAGTTCCAGAAATAGTGCTAGAACCACCCCTGCAATTGAAAGTCTGCCATTAAGCCTGCTGGTCCCAAATCCAGCCTTGTCTGTCTGAACAGGTTGTGTCTCCCCCTGCTCAGAGCTGTATTTGTTGGCCTTTAAGTATAGAGAAGCCTGTCCTTTGTTCCCTGGTCAGGCAAGCATTTGATTGTGAGAGATTTCAGGGATCTGTCTCTTCAAAGCTGACAATCTATCAATGCACAGTCATTCACTTGTCACCCTCCCCCACCCCTACCCCCAGGACGATTTATTGTTGATTTAAGTGCTTGAATATCTGCAGTTAAATACAAAATAGAGATATATCGATTTTTATTTAAATAAAATTCTGCCCTCATTAATTTTCAGAGGACAGTAAAATTCGATCATTTCACTTTAGTACTGATTATAGTGTTTTTCCTGTTATGACAGCAAGTTGCTAAATGCTGAGCTGGGGACATTTTTGTAACTGGTATTCACAGAAATTATAACTTTGACATAATTCTAGCTTTTTTTTTTTTTTTTTTTAATAGAAAAATATCTTCTGTTAGGAGAAAAAATTAAGTTTCAAGAGCCTGAAAAACATGGGGACTGAAAAGCAAACAGATCTCATTGCAGACAGCTCTGAAAAATGAACAAATGTACAAAATAAATAGAACATAGCACAGAAAATGGACTCTGGGCTGCTTGAACTTTTTTTTTTCCCCTATTTGTAGCATCTCATATTGATAAAGTTAAGCTATCTATTTAGCCCTCCATGTCCCATGAAATGCTCATTCCTAGAGTAGAGAACATTTTTATACTTAAAGCATGTTACTTTTGCTTAACAGTAGTGTGCAAGCTGTATTTTTGGGGAAATGATACAGCATGAAACAATAATGCTGGTTACCATCTCTTACTAAAAGGAATCCAAAAACTGTGCTTACGACTCTGTCATCTGCAGTAGTATATGGTTGAGAGTTCTGTGGTGGAGGGAACCTGGAAAAGCAGCTCCCCACCGCCCTGGCCCAGGAAGGCTCAGGTGTCTGTAGTCAAGCGTGGAGTGACAGCACCTGGCCCCATGCAGAGAGGGCTCACTTCTGCAACAATAAACCCACTTCCTAAAAGCCTTTTGAAAGCCCCCTCAAACAACCGCCATCACTACTGTGCTCTCATTTTCTTGTGATGAATTTCGAATTCATCTTTTATAATAATACTTTTATATACAACAAAATCGTGTGGAGCAGCTAAAATATAATTCTAGCCTTTTCCCCTATGGAGTCAGGCTATTCGTTTTTTTGTTGTTGTTTAATTGTTATAATTTTAAGTAGTCTAAGAAGCTTGCAGTGTTTTGCCAACCTAATTAGTTAATTTTATATTTTTTTAAAAAATTTTTTTAAGATTTAAGGATGATTGCTGCATCTGCCTAAGTGCATTTCTGTTTGTCTTGTTTCTATTTCTTTTAAAGATCACTAAAGAACCTAAACTATGTGACTGGCTGTGCCTTTTATGTTTGCTTAATATGTTTAATTAATTTATTTAAATAAAACAAAAACTAAGTCTTACATATATCAGATTTTCTAAAAATAGCAAGAAAGCATGAATTTAAAAAAAACTCTCCAAAAATACTGAACTTAAACTTAAGTTGCTTCATAAGAAAATCAAAAAGACAGAAAACTTTATCATCAGCCTTTGAATAATTCCTACTTAACCGCAATACTGCTAATTTTTATATAACAAGAATACTTTTGTTACTTGGTGTTGTGAATTCTCCAGACGGTTTAAAATTTTATTCCATCTCTGCGTTAAGAGCCAACTGTGGAACCATAACAATTTTTGTTAAAAATAGTGAAATGCTTTTAGTTAGAATGCCAGTATAACCAAATAGTCATCTGTAATAGCAGTACAACTGTTAGTTTGGTTTTCCCTAATGAAGTTATTAAATAAAATACTGCTGGTATGGCCTTGCACTGGTGTGATTTTGAGAGAGTAGTATAAATGTATCAAATTAAATCTGCTTCAAAATCGGTTTTGCCATTTTGCTTATATGTGCTTATTCTTAGGAACCTCTTTTTTCCCCTGGGCTCCCTCTGGTGTGCAGTCAAGACAGCCATGTGTAGAGAGTACTGATTTACGGCTTGTTTGGCTGTTTCCTTTTACAGCTAAGACAGCAGCAAAGCAACTTTAAACCAGCAGACTATCACTGTCTCAATTTCACTTAGTAAATTAAACCTCTGTACTGTCTACCTCAGCATGAATAAAAATATTAACAAGACATGAAGTTTGCCCACTGCATCACTTTTTTCACGTTTGCAAGTAGGCATCTGTGGTACAGCAATTTAGATCAAATCAGCAAGATTATATAAAACCATTTTGGAGAGGACTGAACTCTGATTTCTACTCAGTGTCCCCCTTTTCACAGGGAAGAATATCTGTGTCTCTCCAGTAGGGCATCACAACGCTCCCACCACCTGCCTGAAACTGCTTTGAAATCTCAGTTTTTATCTCAAAAAGTCAAGGAAATTTTGCCCCATGACAAAAGCTCAGAGTGCAAGGAATCAGGCCCCAGCCCTGATATGATCACAGTGCCCAGATAACAAATAAATAATGTTAAGTTTGTTTTAATATTAAAAAGCTGCTTTAATTTACTTACCACTGAATATTTTGACACTGGGAAAGTGGACTTCACTCACCAGGTCCCACAACCCCAATAAAAGTACACAGAATTCTGTCATTTTGTTACAAATCTAAATTAGTCTACTAGTACAGCACTAGCTTTCCATTACACATAGTATGGCATGTATTTGAAAAGAACTATAAAAATATGTTTTGTTTCGTTTTTTTAATCTCACTCTCACTTTAAGAGAGAAGGGGAGTGGATGTAGTTCAAGTGGTTGAGCGCCTGCTTTCCATGTACGAGGTCCCAGGTTCAATCCCTGGTACCTCCTAAAAAGAGATAATAAGCCCCTTTTATATCTTATATATTTGCCTAGTCAGAAATGTAAGAAAAGGATAGAGGGAACAAACCCAAGACACTACGTCCATGATTAATGCTGGTGGCGGGTCAAGGGCCAGAGGACAGACTCCCTCTCAAAAAGCAGCAGATAAAGCAGCAGGTCCAGAGAGCTTTGACTTCGATACTAAGTGACTATGTGACTTTATCCTGGTTTCATGTCACCCATCGAGTCCTTCTGTCTCAATGTGACAGATGGGTTGTTTTCTGCAGTTAGTGTGGTAGTGAGTTATTCCAACAGAGAAAGGTTTGAGAGGCTAGATGTATTTAAGTGTTATTTTCTTTGTATGTAGATGTGCTTTAATTCTGTTACCAGGACTGTCTTTTATTTTATATTATTTTATTTTATTTTTTTTATTTTTACATTTACTACTGTCCTTTACTGAAATTCGTTAGCTCATCTGTGTGATAATTTCACCTGGAAGGTCTTTGAAGTAATACTTTTCATATGTGGCATGGCAGCAAACCAGTGGCAGAGAGGCATTAAATACTAGTGATAAAGGCATGGATATAGTTTCTAAATATTTGGTTTAAATCTTTGGCCCATGCAGTCATGTTTATTCTGAAGGTGCTCTCCATTTATCTTTTGTCTTTTAAATCTTTCTTATTAGAAAATATATTGCTATTGTCTCCTATGAGCAACGCCAGAATTACAAGGATGACTTCAATGCTGAGTATGATGAGTACAGGGCCTTACATGCCAGGATGGAGACTGTAGCTAGAAGATTTATCAAACTGGATGCACAACTAAAGCGCCTTTCTCCAGGCTCAAAAGAGTATCAGGTAAATTTGTTCCTGGACCTACTCACTTTCATATTTTACCTTCTTTCTTTCCCTGCCTCATCCATCCCCAACTGTCCCAGTGGAAACTTTAGAGCAAGTCCTCTCTCAGACCAACCTCTCTGCTGCTTTTGGCCTTAATTTAAAATTAACTAGGAAACTTACTATTTGAAATTGTTCTTGAAAATAAGCAGAGTTTACCTGTATTTCCACCAGTGGAAAACACTGAAGTATGAAAGTATGTTGTGCCACTATAGCATATAGTGTATAGCATATAATGCATTGAGAAAATACCAAACATATAAAGAGAAAAAGTTGCATCTTGGGATTCACCACACCTAATATTTAATTTTGCTGCCAGCTCAACTCAGACTGCAGTTCCTCATTCTGGTGTCGTTCCCTAACAAGTTTATGTCATTTCAAGTAAATAAGTAAAATGATTTTTTAAAAACCTCAATCTGAGGAGCAGGTGTAACTCAGTGGTTAAACGCCTGCATTGCGTATATGACATCCTGGGTTCAATCCTGGGTACCTCCTAAAGAAAAAAAAAAAATGTGGCATGAAATAAGAAGAAATAGGCATAGGATAAAAGGGGGGCTTAATTCCACAGAGGTTTGGGTTTTGGGTGAAGATAGGCTTGATCCTTCTAGCAGTTCTAGAGTCTGATATTTGATAACTGGTATTAATCTGTTTTCAGTTCCTACTTTAAGTGGTAATATTACTACAGCTGATGAAGAGCAGTAGATACCTGACCTATCTCCTAATTTTCTCAGAGTTCTTAGCAAAAGGATTGATATAAGTGAATGTTTCCCTCCTTGAGTAAGTCATCTTTCACAGCTATAGACAGTGCCTCTCTCTGAGCCCAATACCATCATTCTGATAGGACCCACATGAGAGAATGGATGAGTTTTCCCACAATGGAAAAAAAATAGTCTGAGAGCATCTGTGTCCAAGAGATTCATTATGTCTTATATTAGTAGGACTCAATCTTTTAAACAAGCTGGCTAGAGTTCCAGAAGACTTTGCTAAAGGAATTGGTGTTTGGGGGTGAGAGGTCAGTGATTAGGTGGTTTAGGGGTGTTTTCCCCCTATACACTTGTTTACCAATGCACATGATTATATTTAAACTAAAATATAATTCTAAGGATTGCTTAATGATTAAGAGCAGACTCTGGAGCCAAACTGCCTGGGTTTGATTCCTTGTGGCCTTGTCAAGTTACTTAACTCCTCTTTACCTCAAATTCCCCATCCATAAAATAGGGTGATCACAGAGATTTTATGTGGAATTAATACTAACATTTGTACAGTGCTTAAAACTTGTACCTGGCACATAAGAGTTAGGTACCTGGTACATAAGAGTTAGCTCTTTTCCCCTAGCCATCAGATTTCCCTTCCTGCAGGCAATCAGTATTACTAGTTTCCAATATATTCTTCTGGGAATATAGTGGGTGAATGTGTATATATGTATATATGTGTGTACACAAGCAAATTCACATATATATATATATATACACACACACACACACACTTAATTTAATCAAAGATGTGTTAAATTGCAAAATGCACCATTGTCATATGTTGCAGTAAGTTAAAATTATGGTAAACCATTATTTATCCTAATTTCATTAACATGGGAAGAAGAATACATCTTAGAAGCATTGAAATTCTTAGAAGATAATAGTATTATAGTTTTTTCCCTTTAAACGAACAACTGGTATCAAACTATACTTTTCACGAAACATTATAATGCCTCTTAGAGAATTTTATCAGTACATAATGCATATCCCCACTTTTAAATGATTGCTTAGTATTTCTTTATATGGATTGATGGACATTTAGGTTTTGTTTAATGTCTTTTGCTTTACAACAGTGCTGCAGCAGGTAGCCTTATATACACATGCATTATTTCACTCAGGGGCAAGTAAATCTGCAAGATAGGTAGAATTACTGAGTCAATTTTGCATTTGCTATTTTGGTGCTCTTGCCAAATTGCCTTTCATAAAGATGGTATCAATTTACATTCCCACCATCAGTTTTTCCTACAGACCCTTGCCAAATGTGTTAGCTACTTTTATGCCCCCCTCCTCCCAAAAAATGAACTTGTTCTTTTCTGATTTTTCATTTTTAATTTTGTAGAATGTTCATGAAGAAGTTTTACAAGAATATCAGAAGATCAAGCAGGTGGGTATCATCACCGTTGGTTTTCTGGCCTGTAATTGGGGAGTGTTAAAAATTCCGCAATCTAACTCTCCACTGTTTTTTTGTTTTGTTTTGTTTTGTTTTGTTTTGTTTTCATCTGCAGTCTAGTCCCAAATACCATGAAGAAAAATATAGATGTGAATATCTTCATAACAAGCTGGCTCACATCAAAAGACTAATAGGTGAATTTGACCAACAGCAAGCAGAGTCATGGCACTAAAACTCTGCTGGGACCAGAAGATGTGAATAAACTTAAGCTTATTTATTTAAAATTCCAAATGATTTGCTTTAAGATTCTAAAAAGATGAAACTTTACTTGTTGAAAGTTTCAGTATTAGTAAACTTGAGTTCCTTTTTTTTTTTTTTTAATTTACTTTGCTTCCTTGCATTTTTAAAGCTGCTTTTTCTAGAACTTTTTTTTTCCTTAAGACTTGTGTTTGTCAATAAGAAATGATTTTCTTAGATAGATATTGGAGATCCAGTATCTATACTTCAAATCATTTTCTTTCCTCAAAAACTTGTGTTTGTCATTAGAGATTATTTTTTTTTAGATATTGGGGACCCAGTGTCCACACTTCAAAGTTGTGTGCATTAAAAAAAAAAAAAAAAAAAAAAAAGTACGTGCAAAGTGAAATGCTTTTGGATAAACATAAGCCTATTTTCTCACCTTTCTTAATGCAAACTCTTTGCCTTAAATGGTAGAATATTTAGAAATTTGCACAAAATTCAAAAAAAAATAAAACATTGTTTTGGAGGGTTAAGAAATAGATAATGTATATGTACATATATAGATATACATACACATATGTATATACAGGCTGACTTGATCAAGAACAGTAAATCTGTCCTGCAAGTTAACCCCCCATTGCAATGGTTGCCTTAAGGTGTTTGCTAGTTGTGTACATAGTGTGGTTAATCATTAGCTACACTGCTTCCCACTTGATGCAAGTAATGGGAAGCAGCACACTGTGGCCTACCAGCGTCTGAAGCGTGTGCTCGAACTGTGTGTATGTAGAGGTTGTGTGGATGTGAGCATGCATGGAGGGAAAAAAAGCTGCTACTCTTAGTAGGCCAAACGCTCAGGTTAAACAACTGACGAGTGTTACTGTAGGTTTGTTTTTGTTTTTGTTTTTTCTATCAAATTGCTACTTCTATTGTGAAAGACAAAAGCATTTCCATTTCAACAGTTTGTCAGCTTTATTAATGTTGGGCAAAATTGATATGTTATGAAAATGAAACAGATCTATAGTTTTGGGGCAAAATTATAAAATTAAACGTGTAGGTAACCTATTTATATACTGCTATAAAGTATTTTTTGAAGAGAGATATGCAAAGAAGCTATTACCTACATGAAATGTATATTTAAAGATTTTTTTTTTTCATCCTGGGTACCAGGAATATAAAAAAGAACAGATATATTTAACCATACCATACTGTGATTCATCAAACAGCACAAACTTTCATTTCACGGAGTGTATCTGTTGACTTTGATTTAAACTATCACTTATTTTATCATGTGGGAACATAAGTTATGTGGTCAAAAATGTAAGGATTTTGAACTAATGTTAATTCAAGTTGTGTTGTCTTATTGTATTGTCTTTTCAAAGTGCTGCCAGTTGAAAAGGGAAGCATTATGTTTACAAATCTGTTTTGAAATGTTTGCCAAATTTTTGGTAGTATCTTTAATAAAGATGTTTGTCTCCAGCATCCAAAAAATTAATTAATTAATTAATAACTTTTGTGTATCACTGTAAACCAGAAAATGTTGATATTTTAAAAACCTGAGAGAGCGTGTAGATTAACTTTTTCTCTTTGGAACATTAACTGGAAAGATTAGATCATATAGTCAAAGTATACAAAGTATACAAAGACTGAAACAAGACCCTTTGCACTACAACTCTGTAACATTACTTAATGCAGGTGAAATTTAATTTCTATGTAGCATGACCTCCTAGGGAATTCTGTTATTTTGGAATTAAGATCCCTGGTGCTCTTCCTTTTACCTCAGAATTGGTACAATCATTATTAAATGTTAATTGATTTCAAAGTTTCAGTTGAAAAAGACAGAAGAAGAAATTTAATCAGGGATAAATTTGGTCCTCACATTATTATGGTGGAGTCTCCTGAAGGGTTTGTGTTTAGGTAATAACCTTATTGGTGTAATTTCTTGGACATCTTGGCTTTTTAATCAAAGATTGTTTGCTGCTATTTGCTATGAGCAATGTTTCTCAAAAGCAGATGCTTGGACCACTTGCATCACCTGAATTAGAATCTCTGGGTACAAGGCCCAGGTGTCTGCATTTCACAAGTGTCCTCTAGGTGTCTTTTGCAAGCTAAAGTGTGAGAACCACTGGCTTGGATATAGCTCTAAACCTTTAGGTCTCTAAATCTTGAAGTTCAACTGTTGACTTTTTGCTTTTGTAAAAGCCCATCCTTGTCAGCAGGTGCAAATCACATATCCCCTCTGCATGATGTGGGGCAGCCCCTCAGTTGTTTCACTGCCAACACTTATTCAGACCTGTTTACAAACAAGCCTTCCAGTTGGTTCATTGTTATCCCTTGAAGCTCCTACCCACCTACATCAGCACATCTTCTGGTTTACAGGTTGGGTAACAATGGAATCTGGAGATGTTTTGTGGAAATCCAGCATTGCCCACCCATAGACTTGACCACCGACCTGTAAAAGCCTTAATTTAGATGTTTGTTATATACATTAGGCAGATCTTTCAAAATTGTGTCTATCAGTTGCAAATTTTTGAGAGTTGTGAATTTCTGAATCTACTATTACTTGAGGCCATATCCCTTTTTGAAGATGGGCATAAAATAAAATTATTATTCATCTCCTGCAAGATTTTTAGATTCTCTCAAATGGTTGCTGCAGGAATGGGTGGTCACTTGGTATCAGTTATTCTGCAGTATTTAGGGTTTTTTTTTTTTTTTAGAGAAACAGTAAAACAGTGGTGTCATGATTAGAGAATGACTTGTGTTGTTTTATCATCACATTTCATTTAAGTAATTTGAAGTACGCTTGAAGAGTTTTACCAACACCCATAAATTTACTCCAGATTGAATGAGCAGCTGATTTTAAACAACCAATAAGAACATTAACTAAATATGGTTTTGGTTTTTAAGTGTGGATTTTGTTTCATATCTTGTTAGTTATGTATTTCCCTTGAAATAATTTAGACGATTAACATTCAACTCCTTAAGTAATGATAGATGTTTAGTACTTGCTCTCTCAAAAGTAATTGTTGTGGTCAGTTTATATGATTGCCACATGCATTGATTATACAAATTCAGTATTAATTTTCCTTTATCTCTGATTGCTCTTGTAACCTTTATAGGAGTTTTCTTTTCTCTCTTAAAGTGTTTCACCTTATTGTGTAAAACAAATGCCTACTTGCACATTGGAAGCAAGGTTTGGAAATGAGGTTTAGACACAAATGATCCATCAGTTCATACTCTACTTGATTGCCTTACCCTTCCCATTAATGCATTCTTTGCTTGTAGAACTTGGCAGACACTCTTTAGCGAGTTCATTGTCTTTCTGGCAGTGTGTGAAGTCATGTACGCTTGGCATATGCCTGTACTACTTTTAAAGTTCTTAAAGTTTATTTCTTGCCTAAGTGTTACTAAATCCTTTTCTTATGTGTACCAGATGGGAACGTTTTGGGGAAGGATATTAACTGACACTACTAAAGGAAGGCAATAGAAGATGTTATCAATGTTCTTTGTAACCTGAAAACGGACAAGTCTGTGAGGCTCATTTCTAATTATTTTGAAGTGTTAAAGAAAAAAAAAAATCTATGCTGTTTTCTCAGTTGTTCCACCCAAACCATGTTAGGACTCTTGAAGGTAAAATGTCACAGGGGTTTATCAGTTGCTACTGAGTTCAGCAGTCATGGTGGCCCCTGTTGTTCTACACCAATTTCAGTTCAATAAAAATGTTAACTTTGCAGTGCTGGTGCTTGTTTTTTCTTTGTCTCATTTCAAGGCAGTTAACTTTGTCTTTAAACACACACACACAATGACAAAGTGGTCTCTGATGCTATTGTTAAAGGATCCTCCTGGGACAAAGTATATTACTTGGTGACTCTGTAAAGTGAAGGTACTTGCTCCTGGACCCTGCCTATTTCCTAAGTGTAGAGCATGCCTTCCAGAGGCATCATCTATTAGGGAAGCAGTGATCATAGTGACCACCTGTTGAGGGCTTCCTACATGTCACAGACTTGACATGCATTGTGCCATTTCTCCTCACCACACCCCTGCAATCCCTGTTTTACAGGTGAATCAACTGAAGCTTAGAGAAGTTAAGAAACTTGACCTTCACATAGCTAGTAAATGGTAGAGTGTGGAAAGCCAGACTCCAGTACCCGTGTTCTCAACCATACTGCCCCTTGTGTGTTTCCACCAATTTAGGAAAAGAGTAATCTCTACAAAGGGACAATTCCTATGACGTTCTTGATTCAAAGGAGGCTAGAATTGGGGGGGGGTGCTATTTTTTGCAGATTCTAATCAGTGAGTTAATTTTCTCAGAAATGATAGAATAAATAAATTTGAAGAGAGGCCAGAGTACATTTATTTTTGAGAAAAGGTTCATAACTAAAAGATTTGTTTTCCTCTATGTTGCCTTTATTTTCTAATGTATGGAGTCTTGACAATGTATTTGGAAAGGATTGGGGCAGGACAGGTAGAGGTTGGAGGAAGAATACAGTCTTGCAATCTCATAGCTTCTATTAATGTTAAAGGCTATCTTGGTAACAGTCTCCATCTCAAATGGGGTAACCAGTCTGAATTAGAAGGATATTTTCCTAGCTGAATCCTTAACCTCCAGTTTCTAAAAGTTTTCTGAAGAAATGAGGAAGGAAGGAAGTCTCAGTTAGGCATAGGCATTAAAAACAGAACAACTAGTGCCAGCAGTGATTAAGCATAGGTATTAAAAACATAGGATGGGGAAGCAGATGTAGCTCAGGCAACTGAGCTTCTGCCTACCATATGGGAGGTCTGTGGTTCAGTTCCTGGTGCCTCCTAAAGAAGACAGAGAACTGGTGTGACAGGCAGGCACATCAAGCTGACACAAGATGACACAAGACACAAGAAGAAAAACTTAATGAGAGGCACAACAAAGCAGGTAGCAGAGGTTCCTGGTGCCCCCTAAAGAAGACGAGCAAGAGCCGGCAGGCACAGCAAGCTGACTCGACAAGACACGAGACACAAGAAGAAAAAATATAATTGAGAGACAACAAAATTGGAATGAAAGTGGCTCAAGCGATTAGGCACCTCCCTCCCACATCCGAGATCCCGGGTTCAGTTCCCGGTGCCTCCTAAAGAAACGGACAACAGACACAGCAAGTGCAAGCAAGGGAGTGGGGAGATATAAATCTTTTTTAAAAAACAATGACTAGAACCAGCAGTGACTCTGGTGACTGGTTAATTTTGTGAGGACTTTAAAAGAAGGATGAAGTTCTAGATGTCATTGTACCAGTAGTCCTCCCCAGTCCCTCTGCCCACCGGACTTTTGGCATTGTGTATCTTTTACCTTGACTCTTCCTCAGCTGTAAAGTGAAAATATGCCTCCTCACTAGGGTATGGAAGAAGTTTAATTGTAAAGTACTTTGGGAGTCCATGAATAAAAGCTATTGAAATTAGGAATTATTTGCTAAATGCAATAGGGAGAGTTTGTTGGTACATTATTTTCCAGGTGAGAATGAGTCTATTTTGACTGGTTGCAAAGGGGGACAAAGGGAAAGGCTTGAAGTTTCAAGGTGGGGTGTTTGGGGTTTGTTTTTATTGCCTGCTGGACTTAAACCTACCTGCTCTACGGGTTTTACCTTTCTGAGACTGGGATGGAAGCCTGGCAGTGGCAGGAGGTGGCTCTGACATTTCTATACTTGCTAATTCTCAACTGGATCAGATGATTCTGCTGTGTATGATGGTGGAGATGTGTCATTTTCAACTGCCTGCCTGCCTAGTAACTGGGCTGGCAGTCCCGTTTTGCTTACTATAACTAAGTACTTGGTACAATGTGGACACTTGTATATGGACAATAAGAATTCCACATCTAGGTCTACCAAATATATGAGAGAGAGCTTCCTAAAGATGAACTCTCATAATTAGCCACCATGTTTGAGTTCTAAATCTGGGCCTTCTAGAGGAATAGCTGACTGCCCTTCTATTCATGAATTCCAAATGGGCTTACAGAATTTCATTGTGATTAGACAGGCAGCATGATCTACCTTACTAGTCTTATTCCATGCCACTCTCATTCTTCCCACCTGTCACAGAGACCTTCCTTCAGGTCCTCCAATATCCTTTGCTTCACCTATCCCATGGCCTTACTTAGCTGTTTCCTCTGCATCACCAGCTCTACCACTTCTTCACTTAGCTAACTCCTCTTCATCCTTAAGGTCTCAGCATAAACATCACTTCCTCAAAGAAGCCTTCCCTAACCTTGGCTAACTCAATTGCCAGGATATATGCTGTCTTCCATTTTATACTTTTCCTTGGTGGCATTTATCACAATTATAATTAAATACTAATTGCATTATGAATTAAATAAGTTCCTTGAGAGTAGATCTGTCTTGTTCATCAGAATGTCCCCAGTGCCTTAAGCTTTAGCCTGGCATATAGAAGATGCTCAGTAATACCTTACTGAAAGAATGAATGAGGCAAAAACTATTCATATGCCATATGCAAAATTCAGAGGATTTGAATTACTGCACGAGCCTGTCATATCAATTCGGGTTTGTATGCCTTGCTGCCTTATCTCACCAAAGTCATGATTTAAGCACTAGTTGCCATCATGCTCATGGCTAATTGACTTTACTTTAGGGGTCCTTTTGCCACGATTGACTAACTGGGCACCTTCAAAGTGACATCTCTTTCAAACATTGGCATTCACTGCTCTGGTCACCTCTGGAATTTAAGCATCTAAACAGCATCTTTAATAATTTGGAATATGAAATGAAATGATTCAAAAAGGTTACATTCATTATTTATCATAACTTACAGATAGGCTCCAATTTTATTTCCTATAGTTTTACTCTCCTCAAAGACATGGTAGAAGACAGCACTCTAAAGAATAGTGTGCATGATTTTTCCATCTTCATACAAAGCCTCTCTAGCCTGACATTTCTTTTAATCCAACATGTTTTTTTTCACAGTTTGCTTTATGTCAGCACCTTTGTAACCTTCCAATCGATACACACTTTGAGGCTAATTGAAGGACATTGGGATTCCTTTACTGATAGAACTAGCAGAGCCCATCAACAGCATCCAGACCAATTGCCTTCATTTCGTAGATGATAATAAAATAAAGGTGTTTAAGTGACTACCCATGGCAGAGCAGGATGAAACGCCAAGAGCTTGCACACTTTTATTAGGTAGGGGCTGAGAACTGCCCAGCAGCCACTACTGGAAAATGATACAAAGATGGGAAATGATAAAAGTGCCAAACGACATGCCATACTTCAGGCAGTAGCGCAGAGTGGCTTAGAACACAGTGGAGCCAGACAGCCTGGCTGGAATCTCGGCTCTGCTACTTAAAACCATAGATGTTTCTAAACCCCTCCACCCCTGGGTTTCCCATCCATGAAGGGAAGAGTACTTACCCTGTGGGTTGTTATGAAAACACATATGTAGAGTAGTGCCTGGCACAACTTTTCTATGTACATATTTATTGTTTATTTTTTATTATTTATTTGAACATGGAGAGTTTTATAGCAATATAGCTGATAAACAAGCAGCCAGCCAGAACTACACACCCAACTGGGTTAATTTAGATTTTTGCATAACAGCAATTGAGCATCCATGTAGGTAGACACAACCCAGAACTTTAAAGTTCCTGCTCCTGGTTGCACTATAAAATAAGTTCTCTCTTTGAATCTTTTCAACTCTATTAGCTTCTCTTAGCATTATAACTGTCAGTAACTTAGACATAGTACTAATGCATTTGTTTGAAACTTGAGCTAAGCTTTTAATAGTCTCTTTTAATTCTCTCTTCCAGTTGTCTTCCTGAGGGAAAGTTTTTAAAAGAGCCTTTTTGTCTGTAAGCATAAGTGCTCTTGGCAACTAGTTACTATAGGGGGTTGACACAGTTCATTACAGGAAAGATGCTTTGGCAAGAAAGGCTGCTGCGAAAATTACTCCCTCTTCCATCTGTAAGCTTTCCTTCTCCTCCCAAGGATGGCGTTCATTTAAGTTAACCTTGTCAAAAAAGTTCCAAGAGGGTCTCCAGGGGTCTCATGGCCACCTGAGCTACAGAACTCTGCAGCTGAGAACAGCTGTAAGGGGACACTGGGGACTGTTGGCAAAGCCACCTTCCTTTCCACTCTCGCCCTCCCTTCCTCCCTCTCTGCCCCTGTTGACAAGTCTTTACTGCTAGTGACAGCCAATTATCACCAGCCCACCTGCTCCTCCCTTCTCTTTAACTCACTTTTCTTGCCTAAATGAACTCTTTTTGCCTGGCTTCTCTCTTCTTTTAACATGCATATCTGACCATTTGCCCCCATCTTTGGTTAAAGATGACTTGGTTCATAAGTGGTGAGAACACCAGTTCAGAACCACAGCCCTGCAAGCAAGATGTGAAAAATTGGGGAACTATAATTGAAAATGCTTTGTGGTATAGAGGGGGAAAGAATGGAACATGGAGCCCTACACCTTGGATCTGAGCTCTGAGTTCTGGGACTTACCAACCTTGGATCGTTCTTCCATCAGCTCCGATAATGAGGTTAACACCTACCTCGCAAGGTTACATGAGGATTAAATAAAGTGTAGTTGAGTGAACTAGAGGGAACAGGTGAGCCAAAATCATAAAGCTTTGCTATTTTTCTCACATTTGCCCCTGCAAACTCACTTTGGGGGCTCACCTCTACCCTCGGGTGAAAACTCTGGTAGGTCCCATAATTCCTCCCCCAAGACAGCTACTCTTAGATGATGGGTCCTGTGATCACTTTTACTATGGGTCCCATTTCAGTACCGGCATACTTTGTTTTATTGTGCTTCACTGTATGGTACTTTGCAGATAATTGCATTTTTTTTCCAAATTGAAGGTTTTTGGCAATCCTGTGTTGAGCTCCAACAATGTGTGCTCACTTCATGTCTCTATGTCACATTTTGGTAAGACTTGCAATATTTCAAACGTTTTCATTATATCTATTGTGGTGATCTGTGATGAATGATCTTTGATGTTGCTTTTGTAATTGTTTTGGGGCACCACAAATGGCACTCATATAAGATGGTGAACTTAATGGATAAATGTTGTATGTGTTCTGATTGCTTCTCCAACCAATTGTTCTCTGTCTCTCTCCCTCTCCTCGTGCATCCCTATTCACTGAGACACAACGATATTGAAATTAGGCCAATTAATAATCCTAAAGTGGCTTCTAAGTGTTCAAGTGAAATGAAGGGTTTCAAGTCTGTCACTTGAAATCAAAAGCTAGAAATGATTAAACTTAGCGATGAAGGTATGTCAGAAGCCATGACAGGCCTAAAGGTAGGCCTCTTGCATCAGTTAGCCAAGTTGTGAATGCAAAGGAAAAGTTCTTGAAGGAAATTAAAAGTGCTACTCTAGTGAACATATGGATGATAAGAAAGCCTTATTGCTGATATTTACAGGTCTGTACAGAAGATCCAACCAGCCACAACATTCCCTTAAGCCAAAACCTAATCCAGAGCAAGGCCCTAACTCTCTTCAATTCTATGAAGGCTAAGACAGGCGAGGAAACTGCAGAAGAAAAGTTTGAAACTAGCAGAGCTTGGTTCATGAGGTTTAAGGAAAGAAGCAATCTCCATAACATGAAAGTTCAAGTTGAAGCTGCAAGTGCTAGTGTAGAAGCTGCAGCAAGTTATCCAGAAAATGTAGCTAAGAAAATTGATGAAAGTGGCTACACTTAACAGATTTTCAATGTGGATGAAACAGTCTTGTGTTGGAAGAAGATGCCATCTAGGACTTGCATAACTATAGAGGAGAAGTCAATGCCTGGCTCCAAAGCTTCAAAGGATAGGCTGACTCTCTTATCAGGAGCTAATGCAGCTCGATACTTTAAGTTGAAGCCACTGCTCATTTACCATTCGAAAAGCCTAGAGCCCTTAAGAATTATGCTAAAAATACTTTGCCCATGCTCTATAAATGGAACAACAAAGCCTGAATGACAGCACATCTATTTACAACATGGTTCACTGAATATTTTAAGCCCACTATTGAGACCTGCTGCTCAGATGATGGTTAATATTATTTGACAATAAAGTATTTTTTAATTGGGATAAATACATTGTTTTTTAAAGACACAATGCTGTGGCACACTTATTGGGCTACAGTATAGTGTAAACATAACTTTTATATACACTGGGAAACCAAAAAATTCGTATGACTTGCTTTATTCCAAAACTTGCTTTATTACAGTGGTCTAGAACCAAACTCGCAAATCTCCAAGGTATGCCTGTAATTAATAATTGCATCCTTGCATAATAGTCAAACCTCTAAAATGCAAATTAAAATTAAAGCTTCTAGCTGGGGCTTCCTTTTGACTGGTATCCAAGTGCTTCTTGCCACCCTCCCCCTTCTCCTACCACTAGGCTGCCACTCACTGGTTTCCCCAGGGTTGAAGGAGCAGAGAGTAGGGAGAAGAGATGAGGAGAGGAAAGGTCTTATTTGAAATCTGGGTTTTGTCAGAGCCTGTCCTGGGAACGTTGGCCAGAGCCCTTCTAAGCTCCTTCAGCCTTTCAAGCTGTTGACAGGCTTCTTTGGCTGAGCCTTGCAGCACCCCTCAGCGTCTGCCTCCAATAACACACCCCAGGCTTCTTCAGGCAGGAAGCTAGTAGCTTACGTTCCATTTTAGAACAATCAGATCAAAATGCCAACTAGAGGTGTTACATCTGGTCTCTCACCCACTCTCGCACCCCAGTCATAAACAAAAACATGCACTTTGGTCTGCTATGCCTGAAAGTGTAGTTACTTCCCCAATGCATCCTTAGTTGTGCTGTAGGCTTTTGTTTTTATCAGCTGTGAATCAGATACCAGCTCACTGTCCCTCAAGCTTGAAGGGACACAAATGAGGTTTTCTAAGTCGTCTTCATTATGCTGTTCTTATTAGTCTTGTGGTAAGGGCTAATCATATCAACTCTCCATAGAAATTCTTTGGTTTTAGGCATCAGCTGACTTTAACTTCAACCAGTGGGACGAGCAAGGGGTTAAGGGGAGAAACCTTCATTTCTTTCTTTTTAACTACCTTCTCTGTGAGTCCTGAGACCTGAGTATGTGCTTCATTCAGCACCTGACTTTATATCAGGGGAATAGATGACATCTATCGTCTTATGACTTCAACCAAAGCTGTCAGGAAGGTCTTGTATTAAGAGCCCTGTGACATGTTTATGAGTCCATCATTAATAGCATTCATCCATTCATTCAATAAATATTTATGCACACCTAGGCATTGTGCCAAGTAGTTGGAATACACCATTGAACAAGACAAACATGAATTACTCAAATTGTTATTTTATTCCAAATGTGGTAAATAGCTGTGAAAATGACTAGTAAGGGGCTGTAGCCCAGTGAGGGAATGGGCTAAGGCCTCCCTGGGGAGGTGGCATGTAAACTAATCCTTGAAGGATGAGTAGATATGTTTTGAGAGGAGAGAGTACCAGAAAGAGATATGTTGGAAAGGTCCTGAGGTAATAAGGCACTTAGCATTCATTGAATGTATGTTTATCCAATAGCTTCTCATTAATAAAAGCCATTTAGGGTCATACTTTTTTGTTGTTGAACTTGTTCCCATCTATTGCTGCTTTGCCCTTACTAAGCATTTCTTGTTCCCTCCTGAGATCCAGGCTCTTCAGATTATTGCCTTATCAGAGGCATTTTGGTACTTGAGGTTCTTATCTGGTGACCTTATGATGTTGCTAATAAGTTCTGAGGAAGGTTTCCAAAATAGCAAGTGCTTCTCAAACCAGTCCATGAGATTTCACATGGGAAAGTCTGCCATGAGGAAGAAGCAGTGACAATGCTCCTAGGAATTTTAGAGCCCTCTGTCTTCCAGGAGGTAGAGGCTAGTGTATAATGAGTTCACAGAGAGCAAGGATGGGCAGGTACCCTCTGCTGGTGGAGGTTTCTTGGATTAGAGCAGGAAATCTAGGCCACGTGAGATAGCTATCACCCAGAGGCAGTTTTTCTGAGAAAGAAAAAAAGATAGTGCCTGCACTGTTAAAACTGCCAACCAGCTCTCTCTGTTGTCAGCAGCCAGGCAAACGATCTGCATGGTACTACTCTAACAAGGTTCTGGGTGGGGAATCAGGAAACCTATCTCTTGAGTAGGAGAAAGAAGTTGAAAAAGAGCACTTCTAGGAATGAAAATGAGCAAAAGTAGGGAAATGAGATGAGTATTTTCTTACAAAACTACTTTACACTGTACAACACTTAGTGCCGTTTCCAAACATTTTCACGATATTCTCAACTGCACCCCCCCCCCCTTTTTAAATCCTCTTTTGCATGAGGTAGAACGACTCACCAAGAAGAAAGAAGTCCAGATGGGTCACAAGGGGTCAGCTCTAGGACAAGAATATTAGTCACGTGTACTACACTTCCTGCCAACTTGCTTCAAGAGCTCGTCCTCTATGACTAAGTGCTGATCCCCAAGATTTACCTGGTGACTGAGGGGGCCCAGCAATGCCTTCTGACAACCCACTCACATTCTGCCTCTCTGAAAGACTGTTGAAGGAAACCCCACCTATAGGAGGTAAAATGTCCACTCCCTTACCTGTGCTCTGGGCCAAGTTTTTCTCCTCATTGCCCGGGCAACCAGGTAAACACTCCAATCTGCTCTGAAAATGCCTCCCTTTCTGCTAAGGCCACCTTGAGTTCCAGCCATCCCACAGACCATTTTCGGTACCGCCGGGCTTCCATCCCTCCTCTCCTCCTGTATTCTGCCCAGAGGTGAGATGTATCCATCAGGGCCAGACCAAATTTCTACCTATCAGTGCAAAGTATGCTCATTGCTGCTTCCATTCCTGATATCTGCAGCATGTGGATAGCCTTTCTCCCAAGAACAAAAGGAAATCTGCACCATTACTGCGCTTTTGTCCCATTCTTCACTCTGAGCTGTCTGATGATAGGATTCCATCCAAAAGCCACAGAAGACAACTGACACTGATATTTCAACAAGGATAGCCTCTGGGCCACCTCAACAGGTCTCTCCTCAAAGCAGTGGTTCGTAAAGTGTGTCCACCAACCACCAGTATCAGTATCGCCTGGGGATTTGTTAGAAATACAGATTCTCAGGCCCCACCTCAGCCCTACTTAATCTGAAACTCAGAGAGTGGAATTCAGGAATCTGAGTTTTAACAAGCCCTCCAGATGCTAAGTTCTGGGTGCCAACTTTCTCTGTTCATTAGAACCATCTGGGGAGTTTCTGAACATTCCAAAGCCCAGGTGGACTCCACCTGGACCACTTGAGCCAGAATCTCTTGGGGAGGGGCTTAGGTTTAAATAGTTTGTAAATGTTCACCAGGTGATTCAAACGAATGGCAAAGGGTAAGGTTCACCATTCTAGGCAAAACTTTGGCATCTCCCAAAGTATACTCCCTGGAACATAAATGCTGGGTAATGTTTGTTGGCATTACCCAAAAAGAGTTCTGTGGCCTAATAAATTAAGAAAATACTAGATTTAACAAAGTTAACATTTTCTTTTTATGAAGAACTTTTTAGGCCTTTAATATGCTAATATGTTCTCCCAGAGGGAGTAAAGTATACAGTGTATCCATTCCATCAGAGTCTCCTGTAGAATCCATTTTCCAAATAACACATTCTAGAAGTACTGCTTTAGAGGTTATGATAACAGTTATTCCTGCAGCAAGTCATGTCATCAGAATGTCATCCACCTCTGCCCTACTACGTCACCTCTCAAGCCATCTCTGTACCCTCCGTAGAGCTATGGTCCCTAAAAGAAATGACCATACGGGAAACATTTCTTGTTTTTTCATGCAGTTGTTCTCAACAATGCTTTGTTATCCACCATCCTTTATAAATCCGTGTAATAAGGTTTTCTTAGAGTATTTCTCCTGGCTAACTTGTGTGTTTCCTCAAATTAGATAAGGAGAATTTTGTAGCCCACAATGTTGCCATGTTTGCTTGTCAACCCAGGAAGTTCAAAACCTAAATTTTGTGCTCATTTGTAATTGATTGCTTTAGTTTGGGTTTCTTGGTGTATTCTTAGCTCCTCACAACTGTAGTCAGTGTTGTCATTTCATCATTGTTTTAACAGTTTTATGGCTCAGTGGTATTTATGGCCACTTACTCTAACTCGTTTAGGAGATTAAAGATATATAGCTTTGGTATAAACAAATCAGTTTCACCAGATTATATTTCTAACTCACTGACCATGACTGTTACAGTGATCCAATAAAAAAATAAAATAAAATAAAATAAAAAAGTTTGTCCTTTATTTCTTTATCTTCTATAAAAAATTTTTTTAAAAAGTACTTCTACTCTTTGCAAAAGTTCCAAATAGTTTAGAAGTAAATAAAGTAAAAAGTAGATGCCCCCTGTTATTACTCACTAATCCCACACTCCAAAGGTATCCACTAGGAAATTGATGCTTATCCTTCCTAAAGTTTGTTCAAATATACATACACATACATATGCATATAAAATATATCCATGCACAATTTTTTCTTTTGTTCAAAAGGGATAAACTATAGACCTGCCACTTAAAATTTTTATTAACAATATTTCTTGAACATCTCTCCTATCTATTGACTTATTTCACTCTTTTTAATAGCTGCAAGATAATCCATTATTTATTTCATTGTTTCATAATTTAATCACTCCTGATTGAGATTCAGATTATTCTTAATAGTGAAAAACTGGAATTATTACCAACAGTGGACAGATAATTCTCTTTTTAATTGAATGGTTTAACTTTTTAACTACCCTGTTCATGATCTCTACTTCACTTTGCCTAACTCATCAAATCCTCTCAAAGTATAAGAAAACCATAAAATACAAAGACTAGAGGCTGTTCAGAAACTATTTACAAAAGCAAGATTTTGAAATATTGTACATGATTTAATTTCTAAATGTGAGCAAGTAAATTTTGTTTCTTGAGTTCAACTTTTGATGGCCCCTATTGGGTCCATGCTGTAAATGTGGAGAGTAGAAAACAAGCTAATTTTCACATTTCTCTACACACAATTTTGACATATTATATTGGATGCTTATATTATATTGTACATTTATATGTTTAGGGTTTACAACAGTTAAATTCTGTTCTTTAACCATAATTTTGTGTGCATTTGTTTTAATGCTATATTTAAATGGATTCAAGGCTCTTCTCCAGTCCTTTGGCACTGGGCATTCCTTTCCTAAGACTTTATTTTGATTTATCTCTTAGTTAACTAGATTTTATTGTCTACTTTTTTCTCTAATTGATTATCTCTGTTGAGAAATATGAGGCTAGCCTATTCTTTGTCTCCTCTTATAGGAAGCTTGCTTTTTCTATCTAGGTGTCCATTGGGATTATGTGTCTTCATATTGATCATTCTATTATCAGTTGTATTTTTTCCCTGAACTCTCTTTTAATCTGCAAGTTCAGATCATCCTTTATTGCAGTGGAGGTTTTGTCTATTTTTGACATTTTTTTCCCTTTTCCATTTGTTTTTTCTCTACTTCAGGGACACCTATTATCCCATATGCTGCCTTGCTGTTGGATGTCTTTAAAAGCTGTCTTCTCTCTACTTAATTTCATTTTTGGTTCATTTTTTCTTCCTTTAAATTCTGTCTAATAATCTCTAGACTGACCTCTGTATCACCAAACATGCTTTCAAAAATATCTGTTCTAATATGATTTTCATTTCTATGATGGTTTTATTACCTTCAATTTCTTATATCAGCTCTTTCAGCTCACTTTTCTTTTGCTTTTTCTTCTTTGATTTCTTATGTCTCATTTTAAAATTCTTTTTTCAAATAACTATATTTTTTTAAGTTTCTTTCAGAATGTAGACAAACATACATCTGAAATTCTTTGGTTTGCTGGAATAAGTCTTCTTAAGAGTATTATTCTTCATCTGCCTTTTGATTGTTGCATTTCTTTCCTCTGTTTTTATTTGCTTTTAGTGTTGTTGACAGGCCCAAACATGAAGACTCTCTGAAGAGAGGTGGTTCTCTCCCAGCTTACTATTTGTTTATGAATTATGGAGAGGAGCTGGGGAAAGTGGGTGAGCCAGGGCAAAATGTCAGTAAGGATCACGATGGAGAATCCCAGCTCAATAATCTTTCATTTCATTATTTAATGTGTATTTATAGTGGCTTGTTTGAATCTGATCAACCACTGCAAAACTGATTTGCCATTTCCCCTTTTACATCCTCTCTACCTTGTATCCTGAATAAGAAATCTATTTTCAGGGAATATAATCATCTTGCCCAATAACTTCCTTCTGCCTCTCCGGCCATCCTCTCTACTTTGTAATGTGCAACAAGCCCCAGAGGGATGTTCAGCGTTTCTCCCATGTCCCGTGTGCACACACAATCATTGTTCTAAGTAAAAGAACCTCACTTGGGCCCCTTATATCACTTAGTTTCAGAGAAACTTGCATCCTAATTGGAATTTAGAGTGTGTTTCAGCTTTCCATAGCCTCTCTTGATTGATTGGCTGAAATGCATCATATTTGGCAGATAATGTAATCTGATATTTTAGCTATTCCAATTTCATTGTGGATGGACTTTTCATTTCAAAATTTAATCCTTCTAAAATCATTTTGGTAGTTTCATGGAAAGAGGTAAAGGAAAAATAACTTTACACCACCATCTTTTAACTAGAACATTGTTTGTTTTTAAAGTCTAGTTTACGGGCTTCCTAGATTGTGACAATTTTGCTTCACTAAGTTCCATTCAAAAATACTATTGAGTAGATGTCAGATGTATGTCAATATGTAAGATGCAGCTATATATGCAGCTAACTATAAAAATGAGTAAGGCTCAAACCCATTTTCAAGGAGCATACGGTATAACATGGGTAAGAAGACTAATCTAGAAGTAACTATGTGTTCACCATTATTATGATGGTGAAGATGATGATGATGATGAAAGGTGCTTTGGAAAATTAAGCGTGAAATCACATCTAGTTGAAGGGATGACAAAGTAAAAAGGGAAGAGAATAAATGATGAGCAATATTCATCCTCAATAACTTGAGGTAGGGTGGACTAGTGGCAAGACAATGGGCTTTAGAGTTATGCAGACACATAACCTTTAATGAAACCAGTCCTTTCTGAACTTCAGTTCATTTGTAAGACCAGCAACCTGTTGTAAGGATCAAGTAGGATAATGCATGTCAAGATCCCTGCACAATGCCTGGTACATAGTAAGTGTTCCATAAATGTTTGTTTTCTTTCCAGGTCAAGTCTATTTTGTTTATCATAAGTCACACCTTAATTGCTAGATCCATTGTATTAACTATTTAACATATAGGAAGAGAAAAAAAAAAAAAGACTGTCCTTCCCCCTCGTTAATTATATCCTTGATGTAATTGTAAAACTCAATTATACCTTTGCTCAATTAAGCTTATGGCTAAAAATCAAAGGAAATTAGGTAAAAGTGCTCTGCAACCTGTCACATAATAAACAGGTGTAAGGAACTAGTGTTACCACAATGTACACCTTATCTCATGTCCCCTCCTTTAAAAAGAAATCACAGCCTCACTTCAAATGAGAGACACCTTTAGCAAATTTGACAGGGATTTACCTTGATGTGTATTTAGACAATTTATCTACTGATTAAAGGCCAGTTCTCTGAGAATATTTAGAGGCTTGGGACCTTGCCAGTGTTTTCCTTAGAGGTGCAACATTATACACATAAAAAGAAAATAGGTCAGAATCTCCTGTAGTTGTGCTACATGGTTCCTCAGCTAAAGGTCATTCTTAATCCTCCTGCAGCTCCCAGAACACTGTGTGCCGTTGTTTTCTAAATGTTCCAGGAAAGAAAAGACTTCCTATGAAGAAAAACAGGGAATGAATTCTTCATGGGAGTGAGGGACCCCAAATGTTATAGAATTTCTTTTTTTTTTTTTTAAGATTTATTTTATTTATTTATTTCTCCCCCTGCCCTCGTTGTTCATGCTTGCTGTCTGCTCTCTGTGTCTGCTCGACTTCTTTTTTAAGGAGGCATCAAGAACCAAACCTGGGACCTCCCAGGTGGGAGGGAGGTACCTAATCACCTAAGCCACCTTCGCTCCCTGCTTGTTGTGTCTCTCATTGTGTTTCCTCATTGTGTCTCCTCATTGCATCATCTCATTGAGTCATCTTGTCGCATTAGTTCGCTGTCTTGCTCATCTTCTTTAGGAGGCACGGGGAACCAAACCTGGGACCTCCTATGTGGTAGGCGGGCACCCAACTGCTTGAGCCACATCTGCTTCCCTACAATGTCATTTTTTTTAAAGATTTATTTTATTTATTTATTCCCCCTCGCCCCCCGTTGTTTTGCACTCACTGTCTACTCTCCGTGTATTCTTCTGTATCTCCTTGTCCTCTCTCTATGCGGCACCAGGAACCAATCCTGGGATCTTCCAGAGTGGGAAAGAGGCACTCAATTTCTTGCACCACCTCAGCTCCCTGGTCTGCTGTGTCTCTTATTGTCTCTCCTCTGTGTCTCTTTTTGTTGCATCATCTTGCTGTGCCAGCTCTCCACACAGGCCAGCACTCTGTATGGGCCAGCTTGCCTTTCACCAGGAAGCCCTGGGAATCGAACCCTGGACCTCCCTGATGGCAGATGGGAGCCCAGTCACTCGAGCCACATCCATTTTCCCCTGCAATGTCATTTAAATGCCCCACAGTTGAATTGTAAACTACATCCCTGGATAGACCTACGCCTGGCACTTTTAATCATCAAACTTCCATGAGAGGAAATGGAAACTGAGAGCTCTGCGGGCCAGTGACAAGCGCAAGGGGTGCTATTCTGTGTGGCTGCTCCCTATCCTGAGTGTTTGCCCCCAGCAATAGTACATGTTATTTGCAATTTCAGAGAAGTATTTTCAAAAGTAAAAGGAAATTTGTTGTTCTCTGATATGATCTCATTTCCACATTTCCTAAACCTACAATACAACTTGAATTCCTTTTTTTAAATTCATAACAGTTCCCTCATCCAGCTTTGACTCAACCCTTATCAGAGCATGTGCAGTCCCCATAGACATTTGTCTGGAAATACTGTGTATGTGACTCAGGAACAAACGAGTTAATAAATAGGATCACTTAGGTATTATCATTTTGGTTTACCATTCTTTTAATTTATTTTCTAAAAGTGATTCTTCTTTCTTAGGTATTAGCAAATAACAAACAAAATATATATACATATATATATGCACATGTCTGTATATATACATATATACATAATTTGGTCTATGTCAATATAACTTACTACAAAAGTTGTACACAGTAACAAAAGATATAGCAATGTCCACTTTTTAAAAAGCAACGCCGAAATTAAAAACTACATCACTGAAAAAATTAAAGCATATTGTTTCTAAGACGTATTAAATTCTTTTGTTGTCTTGCAAATATGTTCTATTTGTCTAATTGTCTAATTGTGGACATCACCATATCTTTTGCCTCCTTTTAGCCCCTAAAATAAAACCAGTTCTCCTAAACAAAAAAAAAAGGTAGGTTTCATTTTTGTTTCTACATATGTGGTATCTCAGTTCATGCTGGGGAAGTGGTTGCAAATGTCTCCACTGTGAAACTAGTAAAACTGCCTCACATGAACCATGTTCTGTGGCTGCCCTGGGCCTGCAGGGGATGCAGTTGTGTGAAACTGCAGGGCCTGTGCTGTTGCAATGCCTGGGCTCTCCCTGCTCCCACTCCCACTCTCATGCCACATCTTGATGTGGGCCCTGGTTTACCTTCCTCTGGCTGTTATACCACTTCTGTGCCAGCTGTCTCAGCTTCCTTCAAGGGGCCTGGAAGCCCTAAAATGGAGTCAAGAAAACTCTAAACATTTATTTTGATAAGTGGTCCAAAACCTTGACTATCTCTTGTAGGGATATCTGATCACTTTAGCAAAAAAAAAAAAAATCAAGTAGTACATTGACTCTAATTCCCAAATGAATTTCACCTTCATTTCTTGCTATTAGACTTTATACAACTGAAGCCTGCCAGCTGGGCTGAGTTGTGAAGATGTTATTAGTCCATGTGAGTGTCCTTTGGGCCAGTAGTCAAGAAGTCACTCTGGCAGGGGTGCTTAACTGCCAAAGGCACCCAACAGGTTCTTATATAGAATTCCAGGTTCTGTAAACTTGGCAAGGGAAAAAAAAAAAAAAACTTCCTAATTTTCATTAACTTGTAACTGAAATTTAGCATTTCGTTCTATTATAAATGTAGGTTAGCAAACCACAATAGCTATCTGTGACTTTGTCACCAACGATTGCTGCCAATCTTTTGAAATATTATTTACATTCATCAATATTTTGAAGGTACGATGCTTATTAAATCTGCCAATAGATCTTATTTAATGTATTAATAAAGCATCTGGTTACTATATCACACATTTTTTAAAATTTGTTTTATTTATTTATTTTTCTCCCCCTCCCCCTTGTTGTCTGTGCTCGCTGTCTGTTCTCTGTGTATGTTTGTTGTGTGCTCGTCTTCTTTTTAGGAAGCACCAGGAACAGAACCCGGACCTCCCATGTGGGAGGGAGGCACCTAATTACTTGAGCCACCTTCGCTCCCTATATCACACATTTTTAAAATGTATTTGATAACTGTCCTTCAATACCATTGGTTTTGTTAGTATCCTATGTGTGTTTATGCTTTTATAAATATCTGAGAAGGGATCCATAGGCTCTATCAGACTTACAAAGGGGGCCACGGCTCAAAATCAAAGACTGAGACTCCCTGCACTAGGGTTTCACAGATGAAAATGCCGGTTTATAAACCTAACAATCACAATAGAAACATGGCAGAAGATAATGATTGATGCTTAAGGACTTTAATTGAGATATGGGCTTCTAATAGGTGTTCAACCCTTCTGAGCTTCAATGAAAGGGCAGAGAGAAAGAGCCTATTGTCAGCAAACTTTCTGAACTGCAAGGCAAGCCATTGCATAACCATATTCTTGTTTCACTGGTTGGCCTCCTTTATCCAGCTTGCTGAGATTACAATATTCTTGTCTTCAAGGATGATTATAGGTTACTAGGCCTGCAGTCTCAAAATTGCCCTCTGTAGCTATTTGTAAATTCCTCTGACTCTTTATTTATTGCCTATTGAGTCCCCTGGTTATTTGCCCTGGAAGTTCTAGATTTGGTACTTACTACTTTGTCATAGGGTTTCATTTAGAACTTTACAATGAAGGAAGGTTCTTTGTCCCCAACAGAAGTTGACTTCATAGCATCAGGTCCTACTGGACTTGAGATGACTCTTTCCTGAGTTTGAGCTGATTCATATTCTCAGTGGCTGACTCAGTCATGATTCAACAATGGCAACATCATTTTAAAATTCTATAACATCATTATAAATTGAAGCAAACCATCGACAGAAATAGAAGGAAAAAACATGTAAAATGAATTCTAGGAATAAAAAGAAAACATGTCAAATGAATGACTACCAGGATTTCTTTGCCTTGGTATGAAATAGAAACTTTAGTAATAATAGCACATAATTTACATTCTAGTAGTGATTTCATAGTTATGACTTAGTTCCATGTTCAAAACAACTCTGTGATACAAGCAGATGCAAAAGCCAACTCTCAGGGAAGTACCCATAGGAGGTCACAGACTACAAAGTGGGCATGGGCCAGGCCAAGAGTTAGGTCTTCTGCTCTCTGGGCTTGGTCTTCTCATCACAACCCAACATCTGAAGAGCACAGAGTCCTTGAGGTTGCTAATCTAGTAAAAGCAAGTAAACAAAACAAACAAGAACTGTGTGATGATTGAAAACTAAAGGATTCTCGGGAGCAACATAAGCACAATTCCCAGGTTTTCAGAGAGAGTCCCTGATATTCATAACATTCACAGAAGGTAGAAAACGACAGAGAAGCATCAGTGTTTATTCTAAGCTCACACACGCGCACGCACACACACACACACACACACAAAGGTGGTAAGCATAGAAGATAGGATTCAGCAAAGGAAACTGGAGGTCAAAAACAATTGAGAATCTACTTACCAATATATTTCAATGTTGTGGTAGCACAACATTGTGAATGTAGGTAACAGCACTGAATAATATATCTGGATACAGTTAAAAAGGGAAATTTTAGGTTGTATATATATTACTAGAATACGTTTTTCAGAAAACCCATGGAATTGTACAACACAAACAATGACTCCTGAGGTAAACCACGGAATATAGTTAATAGTACAATTATAAAACTGTGCTTTCATCATTTGTAAAAAATGTACCACAATAATGCAAAGTATTAATAGTAGGGTGGTATATAAGCATGATTTTTGTGTAAACCTACAACTTCTTGATTAAAAAAAAAAAAGTTTACTGCTGATCTATAGTTATGTTTGTTTTGTTTTGAGATTCCCTCTCTTTCTGTCGCACACACATTTAATGCATTCCCCATGCTGCCATTAGGCAATGTGATCTATGATGCAAACAGTAATACTTAGAAGGAAATTGTAATATATTTCCTCCATAGTTTTCAGAATAACATTCAACAAGAAGTATTATTTAACATTACTTTGTTCTATGCAAAAATAAAGAACTTCAGCTTTTGGTTGTTTTATATTGCAATTGAGACAGGTTTTTGTTTGGGTTCACTTTTTTTTTAGGAGGCATCAGGAATTGAACCTAGTACCTTGTACATGGGAAGCAGGTGCTCAACTAACTGAGCTACACCCGTTCCCTGATTGATTGATTGATTTACTTTAAATAATTTTTACTTTTTTTCTTTTGTCTTTTTCTTTATTTATTTTAATCATCTTTTTCCCAACTAAATATAAACCTTAGTCCTCATAAAAAGCAAGGAAAAATTAAAAAAATAAAATGAAGATAGAGGGCACCGTTTGTTCTCTAAGCATTGTGTACATAGGCTATTGCTACACACGTTTCTGGATCCCTATTTGAGTCTCAGGGACCAGAGTTCTGTGTGTTCCACTAAAGGCCATCTGAAATTCCTTTCCCTTCCTGGTCTGACAAAGCCCTAGATTGAGCTTTGAGGTACAGATGCATTGGTTTGGTTTGTCCTCTGATCCCATAAAGGGCAGTAAGCCGTGTTCGTCTGTCTGGGATCTGCTGCCTTCTTCCTCCATTATATTTAGCACTTTTCCTAATGAGCTGACTGTTTACCTCCATCCTTCCAGCTAGAATATGAATGAGTACAAATCATAAACTAAGTGCCCAGCACTCAGGGCCTACATCCACTCACTTTAGAGCTCTTGCACAGGCTTTCCCTTTATATTTTCTGGTGCTTGGCAAGACAGATGTGCTACCCCTCCAGCTAGAGCTGTCCCCAGCTTTCCACCTATACCCTCACTTGACCACCTCCATAGCTGCCCTTCCCTATCTCACCCCGCCTTGCTAGATGTGCTAATAGGCAGGCCAGGGAACACTTAAGGCTGCAGCAAATCACAAAGGGAAAGGAAAAATTTTAAACGTTTTAATCAAGCAGGTAGTTACCAGGGAGAATTTTTTACATTTATGTTGTTGCTTTCTACAGCCTTGATTTTGGATTATACGTGTATTTGGTAGAGTGGGGGGAAATGCATCTTAGTACTTTCAGTTTGTGGGGATTCTAAAGGTCATTACCAGGTTCTGCTTTCTAGAGTCCTATACTTTGGTTTTTACTATCCCTCCCCCATGAATTTTCCATCAAAAGTCAATGTGACTCAGAGAGTTAAGGCCTGCTGGAAACCTGAGAATGCTGAGCCTCAACTGCCTTAACGTGCCTCATTTAGTTCCTGTAGTTGCCTAAGGAAATTGTAGAAACATAGTGCTTTCAGGAAATTGTAGAAACATGGTGATTCAGAGTCTTCAAAGCCAAATGATAAAAGTTCGTTCCTTATTTTGTCGGTGGTCTGGAATTCTCACTTTCGTGGAGTTGATGGAACATACATATACATACACATATATACATATACATACACATACACATATATACATACATACACATACACATATATACATACATACACATACACATATATACATACATACACATACACACATACATACACATACATATACAAATACAAATGCATGGTTTCTCTCATCACACATATAAAAAATTGCCGATCCTCAACTTCTAATGTCTTCTAGAAAAACTGATGTGCAAATTTTAATTAGGTCCCATATGACCCACTATATAAAACAGGCATTAATATTTTTATTTTAAGACTTAGACTATGATACCACAGAGAAGGTCTAACGCAAACAAAAATGTACCTCTTCAGGAAGTGCTATGTAGCCAAGTTCTCCGTAAACCATGCAAAGCAGTTTACAGACCAGGATGGGCGAGCAAGCCAGTGATGCGTCCACAGGGTTCAACTTGGGGTGGCATATGGTGCTGTGTAAATGGTTGGACCATTTCTGCTCAAAGCAATACCAGATGCATGTAAAGCCCAGAGGAAATTTGGGGTTGATTTAGTGACTGTTAGATATTGTACTGTATGAACACTTGATTTTAAAAAAACTTTGATAGGTAAAAAATATGGATTTGCACAAAAACAAATTGAGTGGAGAGTGTACATCATTTAAAGGAAACAAAACTGCACTTCTTAAAAAAAAACAAACCTACATCCCCAGAGAATTTTAAAACATAGTATATAGTATAAAATATATAAATATGTTCATAAAATACATAGAAATAGAGTGTCAGGGTCTTGGTTGGTTGGTTGGTTGGTTGGTTGGTTGGTTGGTTGGTTGGTTTTTTAAGTACCGGGGACCAGGGATTGAACCCGGGACCTTGTATGTGGGAAGCTGGCGCTCAACCACTGAGCCACAACAGCTCCCCTGAATTGTTTTTGTTTTGTTTTGTTTTGTTTTGTTTTGCTTGTTGTTCACCCTTGTTTTTTTTCAGGGTGCACCAGGAACTGAACCTGGGACCTCCTATGTGGGAAGCAGGAGCTCAACCACTTGAGCCACATCCACTCCCGAGTGTAGGTTTTTAAATTTGATTTATATACAGCTTTTAGGAATAATTTTCAAAACCATAAAACTATATGCAGAAGACCTAAGGATTTGATTTATAGTGAGAATTTTAAGATTATATTTTCAGAGCTCAAACAACCAATACATCCCCCTACCTCCAGCACCCCACCTATTCTTTCCTTGGTAACTTCGTGCTGAGCAAGAACCAAGGGAGAGAAGGTGCAAGATGTACTTGACATTATGTACCTTCTCCTTCTACTCCTTCCCTGACAGGAAGAGATCACGGGATCTGGGATTTTTGTAAACATGAGGTTCTTGTTCAATGCTCTAAGGAAGGTAAACTCCAAGCCCTGGCAGAGGGGAAAACTCCTCCCAGTTTCCAAAACTAGATGTCAGTCCTAGTTTTAACTATGGATTCTAACTGTGCTAGAATAAACCTGGGTAGCCACGCTGTGGTCTTGTCAAATCAAAACATGCAAGCAATTTGAGCACATTTCCCCTGCAAGTTTTGGATAGAAATGAGAGTGGGATAAAGGCTGTGACAGCCCCAACTTCTTACCCTCCTGATCCCCTGTCAATTTAGGACCTCCAGGATAAACTGCTCTGCTCTGTGGGTTGGGATTCACTTGTTAAGAGAGAGTTTGTTTAGCCTTAACCATGAATGAAGAGCATATGGTGCAGTAAACCTTGCTGACCACTGCTTCCCAAAGTGATTTCTCTCCCACGCCCCTCATGGAAAGCCTTACAAAGAAAAAAATCAATCTTCTGGACTTTAAATCTGCCTTCTGTCCTAGTCAGATGTTGCTAAGCGCGAAGCATTTCAGGGGCTCCTATCACAAAGCAAACAGGGTCTGAGTGGCCGGAAGGGGAGAGCTGTTCTATAAAAGCTTTTAAATGCTAGTATATTTCTAAAACCACTTACTGAAGAGGTGAGTTATTTTCTACCCCTCCTTCCCCAGAAGCACAGCCATTAAGGTTACCTGGAAACCTGACCAGGAAGCATGTGGCAAATAGCAACCATGAAATAGAAACATCTGCATTTGTCATCTAATAAGGAGATGGTATCAGCAAGGTCATATTTAGGTAGAGGTGGAATCTGAAACTTAATTCGTTTGCATGTTCTGGCTATTTTAGGGGCCATTCACCACGTACTTTTGGGGGAGGGGGCTTTGTTCTTGGTTTGGCTGGGAGGGTATCTGGTTGGTATAACTTGAATATATGTGAAATTTGAGGCTGGATACTGTTCACACTGAAGCCAGCCCATGGGAAGGAGGAAGCACAAGAGAGAATAAAAAGATATTAGAAGGCATTATGTCTGCTACCAAAGAGCTTCCAATCGGTTGGGGACATGATAGACCCAGAGAATGACATGAAAATAAGTTTAAAAGATTTTTTTCAGAAGCAAAATACATACCATGAAGAAACATCTACTAGGGGGACAAGGAGACTTCATAGTGAAGATGGTTTTGAGTAAGGTCTTCAGACAGTGTGAACAGCAAAGAAGATTGAGAAAAGATGAGATGGGGTGGCTGGCATGGTGTGTCAGCCAGTCACATGCTGAGGACACGGAACAAAATAACTAGAAAGCATGTTAATAGAATGACAAATGTCTGGTGTTGTTTACTTTGATGTTTTCATTATTGTGGAGGTTAGAAGTGAGATGATTCCTGCATCTTCATAAACTTAAACTTTTTAGAAAAGCCTTCTCATCATGAAGCCATTTTGCTCTTTCCAAAGAGCCTATCCCTAATGTATATTTCATTCCCAACCAACACCCTTTCTCGTGTCAGATGAGGTGATAACATTTGTAATTGCAGAGAAGCATCAAAGTTGTGACTCAGCTGTTTCATCATGCGGCGTTTCCTCGCAGACCTGCGGCTTTGAGAAGCCCAGTTTGCATGAATAAAGCAGCACAGAGCAGAGGCCACTGGGGAGAAAAATGATATGTGAATGTTTGCTGCACCCATTTCCCTTTTGGTTTCCTCCAGAATGTTTTCTTTGTCCAACTCAGCATTTTTTTTTAAAAAAAGGGTAACTAATGAGAGCTTGTAATTCTGGAAGTTAAGCTGTCTATAAACTTTATTCTGAAAAATCAGCAGAAGCCCAAAAGGCCAGCTATGGGACAATTCCTGGACTTTCCACGATGACTTATTTCCATTCAACAGTCATCAGTTCTATTAGAACCATCAGGGCATCTGCATGAGTCAATGAAACATGGCCACAGCTACTTGAGCAACCATGATGAATTAGACACTAAAAATATAGGCAGGAAATCTCCACTATGCAAACAACTCTTAGGACGGGAAGAGGGGTGTGTGATAAAAGCCTGGATAGCATTCCAGGAACTTGCTTCTCATCTCTGCCTCTTAAATTACCTAAAACTGGTGCTGTCAAACTGAGAGTACTGAGCAATATCGTAGCCAGTCTCTTGTCTCCACCACACCCAAGTGTCTTGTGAATGTTGGATTAATCACTCAGTATTACAAGATGTAGAACACTCAACCTGAGAGCTGGAAAACATGGCCGTGGTTTTGCTAGCAGACGTTTTAGAATTGTAAGAGGCACCTAGCCTCAGTTCCTCTGAAAATAGAATGAGGGACTTATTAGACCTGTCCCTGGCCTTCCCCAGTCACCTTGCCAGGGATAAGAGGCAGGAGTGTAAAGGGCATGAATTGGAAGTAGAGACTGAGTCCTGGCATGCCACATGAACTCAGTAAATTGACTTAAGCCTTCTGTGAGTCTCAGCTTCCCCATCCCTAACAAGGTGTGAATCCACCTCACCTATCCTATACATGTTAGATATTAAAAAATGACAAACCTAAGTATGTTACTTCCTGTGGGACTGTGTGTATTGATGACAGTTGTTTATCTTTCCTGGCTTTACTGTTCTCTACTTCAGTGATGTGTCTGGATCAGTCATCATCTGTTACTTAGCAAAGTTCATTTTGCAACTTGTTTCCCCTCTCTCACATAACACATATACATACAGGTACAGATACTCTTAAAGAATCAGAGTTCTTTCATTGTCTTCTACCCCAACATGTTTCTCTGAGTGGGCAAGGAAGGGATAGAATTTACATCACAAGCCAAGAATTACTCATCACCTTGCCTACATCCATGAGAATGTATTACACATATGAGCATTCTTCCTCATTCTTCCGGTGTGCCCTGAGGGGGTGGGGGGAGATTGGTTGGACAAAATTTGAAATATGTTAAGGTTTTTTGTCTGCTTGCTTGCTTGCTGCTCGCCTGAAATTTACATGTCTTAAAGGTGCTCAATGTGTGAATTTCTGTCCCTCCCTTCTACCCCCACCCAATTCCATTAAAACAAGATGTCCTCAGGGCAGCCCAAGGACCTAAACCAGGGAGATCAGAAAGAGAGAGAGCTCAAGAGAGACCACAAGAAGGTTTATGACTTTTTCAGGTCCCCAAGGATTCTTATTCTTAGTAAAAACCTAAAGGGACCAAAAAATACATAAATATAAACAAAAATGTCAAACTGACACAGATTTCTGTAGGAGAACTTTTGCAGTACAATGAGATTTGAGACTTCACGAGATGGGAAAGAGGACTGAGAATCAGAGGAAAGAATTTCTGGCTGACCAATTAACCAGAACTAGGACTAGGAATGCAAGGAACTTCCTGGGGATGTGTTTCCCTCTAAATATGGGTAGAGGAGGGCCAGGGACAGTGCTCTGGAGGCAAGCAGAGCTAGTCTTGGCATGTGGATCACCTTTGAATGGCCCAGACAAGCTACCTGCTGTAACTTCAGGCTGCAGTTCCTGCCCCCTCCTGGAGATGAAAGAGTTTCTCATGCCCCTCCTCTCCCCATGTTAATTCTCTTCAGGTGCTTTGTCTGATATAAATCCAGGGTATTACCCAGGCTTGCTCTTGTTCATTTGTTCAGACCTTCTCCAACCCTCCTAGCTCTTTAGTTCCTCTCCAATTTCTATCCCCGTCTTGTCTTTTTTCCCCTAATTTCAAAATTCTGCCATAATCCCTAAAACAGATCAATTCCAGTTACCCCCATTTTTTTCTGTCCGAAAAAAAGTCTCTGAGCCAGCTCCTCAGTTGACTCCCTCCTCACCATCACCTGCCACCTGCGTTTCTCGTTGCCACACCTGGCCCAGTCACCATGTCTCCCACGAACGATCCCCTCTGGGGCTTCCTGCCAGAAAAATGTTTTGCAAGTTTCACTTGAATTTTTACACGGTATACTTTTGAACATGTAAATAATATATAAGGCCAACCTATTCTGGGAGCCAAGTGACAAAAATCTCAAACTGCCTATTTGTCCAGTTAGTGTTGCCCTAAAAAAAGAAAAGTGTTTAGAAAATGTTTGAATCCTTTCAGTTAATGTAATTACAATTGATGACCTAAATGGTCAAGTAATGGCCCAAGATGAGGGGACATGTCAAGCTGACTCTGGTTTAGGGAAAGCGAATCTGAGTCATGGTAAGGTCCAGAAACTTCACATGAACTCATTCTGCCTGTAAATGCTTGGGAATCAACAGTGAGCAAATGTGAGCTCTGGTCAGCCAGGCAGAAGCACTTTGTTTTCCATTGTGCGGTGATGCCAGATCCCCGTTGCTTCTGATAAAGGGCCTCGTCAAGCCTGTGTGTCATCATTTGCGTTTGCCACGGCTGCAGCTTGGGTGTGCACGCAGACACACTTCCTGACTTCACAGCAACTCTTTGGCCGGCTCGGGGCGGGGTGACAGACAGGCAGGCCAGGTCCGCTCAGGATGCAGCGCCACCTTCTGGAAACTGTATGATAGAGCAGCAGGCTGGAGTTAACCATGGAGACCAAGAAGGCATTCTCGTGCTGTTTGCTTTGAGGCAACAGCCAGATCTGTCTTGAAGGAGAGCAAAAGCACTAGCAGAAATAAGGACCGTTCATCCTAACCAATTCTCAAGGCACTTGAGGTCCTTTCTTCACTATCGAATGTGATGTGGGGTGTGCGTGCATGCATAAGTGTGGTATGTGTGTCTGTGTGTGTGCGGTATATGTGTAGCTGGGAGAGGGTGTGTACGTGTGTATGGTATGCAGGTGCTGTGTGTGACCTCTCATCATCAACCATGTTGGATTTGTAAGGAATTCTACAATTGACCGAGATTTTTATATAAATTGCCCCCCATTTACTCTCCCACTATGTTGTACAAGTAGATAAAACAGTCTCGACCAAATGAACTGCCAGCACTTTCAGCTCTACTTGTAAAATTACTTACAACCTCACTGGAGGATTACAGCTAACTAGTGAGCTTTCCCCTGTTTCAAAAGACTTCGCCCACATTAGACAAAGGCTGTCACGATACCGCAGCCAGGAAGGGCTGGTCATCTGTGCAGAGAAGATCAAGTGCTGACTCTGAGAAGAAGTAAAATCCAGCCAGATCTAGGGGAAGTCCGAAATCAGACTTCAACCACTTCTGAGAGGATATAGTGGGCATTCAGAAAACTCAGACAGTTGGCATGTTCCTATTTTTGCCAGAACCAACTTGGCTTTTTAGAGATGTGCCCCATTGGTCAACCATGAGGTGACATGCCCTGCAGAAGGGGTGGCCGGCCTGGATCCTTGGATGTTTGTTGAAGTGGAAGCCTGAAAGACCCAAGCAAAGGTTTTCAACGAGCCTTCCAGGGAAGGCTGCTGCCACTTTCAGAATGTGGAAGTGCTTGCTGACAGTTCTAGGAACACCAGTGACCCAATAGATTGACTGTCTTGTAATTTCCTGGCTCCTGAGTAACAAGAACTGTCATATCTTATGTATGCCAGGAACTAGGCTAAGTGTTTTACCTTTGTTTTCTCACATAATCCTCCCAACTGTTCTGTAAGATATTATCATCCCTGCTTTACAGATGAAGAAATTGAGTCTCAGAGAGAGTAAGTCACCTGCCTAAGTTTCCACAGCTCAGAAGAAGTAAATCACCGAAGACATTGCTCCTCACGTCTGTTCTGCTGCTTCCCAGCTGTGAGTGCCCTGAACTATAGTACCTTTTGAGTTTTCATTTCAGGGCCAAAATGACTCAGCCTCAAGACCACACCAAGACATTTGCACTGAACTGAATGTGAAAGCAGGGCTCGAGGAAAGAGCTTGCTTTCATTCTGTTTTGAGCTAGGACGACAGGCTAGGAAATGGTTGGAACAGATAGTTCTAGGTCAGAGGTCAGAGGCGAGACTGGTCTCTGAGTGTAATAAACAAAGAGGGTGTCGAATGTAATTAACACCACTGAACAGTATACTTGAAGGTGGTCAAAATGGGAAATTTTCTGTTGCATATGTGTTAGCACAATAAAAATGAGAAACAAGCAAACAAACAAGGCCACTGCTGAGGCTCTCGGTGCCCTGCTGGGCCCCACAGGCCAGAGTACACAAACCCGTCTGGGAAAGTGATTGCCTGTCGTAGCCCATTTTCAGGTGCTGGCATGGATGAGGGAAGCACTGTCCTGGATTCAGCTTCCGGTCTGCCACACACCAGCTGGGGCCCTACGTGGCAGACGCATGCAGAGCGGCAGACAGCAGCAGATGGCAGCAGCATCTCTAGGGAAGTGCAGAGGTTCCCAAGGCCTCTCATCTGTAAATGGCAATAATGATGCCCCTGCACAGAGTGGAGATGGGGCAACGTGGGCTGACATATGAAAGTGCCCTTTCATTCCAGTGCTCTGCAGGCATTAAGTTTCATGGCTATCGGTTCTCTAACAACAAAAAAGATGCTCGTATTCTCATTCATTCTGATACACACTCACATGAGAAATGGCAAAGGGATATTATCCGTGTGGTCTTTTTGCCCTCTCATGAAAACTTCTTGAAAAAAAATTAGAGTTTGAAGTTTCTGTGAGGCAATTTGACTCTGCTGGGTAACTCGAGTGACATGTTTTATCAAAGCATTCCTACCCAGCCCTAGTTCACTTCCACCACCAGTGCTCAGTCAACAAGTCCTAGGGGCAAAAGAAGGAAGCAGTGCCAGGTCTGGGTCTAGAGGCTCTGAGGGGTGCAGGATGGATGGGAGGGAGGGGGCAGGGTAGATACTGAAGCCCAGTCCCTCCTGTAGGAGCAGGGCAGCTCCCAGCCAGGCCAGCACTCTCCCTCCACCCTCCCCCAGATCCTGGGCAGCCACGCCCGAAGCTGGCGCTTGCAGCACAGGCCTCCAGCCTGTAGACAAAAGCCTTTTGTCTGGGAGGTGCTGGGGGACGCTACACAGAGCTGTTTCTTCCTAGATTAATTTTCTTTTTCCTGAATGTTATCTAGGTCCTGGAAAGTCATTTCCACAAAGTGATTTTAAAATATCCTGTACGATAAGTGAAAAATTGCCAGCAACATGAACATTGGACATTCAGGGAATGGTTTGTTTATGAGGTTTATAAACATATAGCGAAGAGTGCAATAACATAAAGGAAGGCTTGTGTTAGGATTTTACATGAAAAACAAAACAAGAGCTCCATTGAGAAGTGTATTATGGCGTACATTGACAATATAGAAAATAATTGGTGAAACTATTCTGCAAGATACTGTAACGGTAGACACATGACATGCGTCTGTGAAAACCCATAGAACTACACAACACAAAGAATACACATTAATATAAACAATGGATTTTAGTTCACACTAATGTATCAATTTTGGTTCATTATTTGTAACAAAGGTACCACACTAATGCAAGATGTTAATAGGGGAAATTGTGTGCAAGGGAGAGGGATATGGGAAATATTGTACTATCTACTCAGTTTTTCTATAAATCTCAAATTGTTCTAAAAAGAAAGTTTTTTTTTTAATTAAAAAAGAAAACCATAAATAAATAAATAAATGGAATAAAAGAAGGAAGTAAACAAAACTAACAGTACTGTTTCAGGAAGGCGAGATTATGGCCAGTTTCCTTTTCATATTTTACTTTTCTAATTTTTCCCTTTTCTAATTTTCTACTTTAGAATTCCATCTAATTTTATTTATGTATGATGTTATCAATCAGGAAAAACAAATGAAAATTTTTAAATCATGTCTGGGAAACTATTCTCTGAGACAGGAGCTGTATTTCCTCAAAGTGGTCTTTTGTCTCGTTCTCCACACACAGTAGGAACTTAATACTTTTTCTAATAAAACATAAACACCTTTAAATATGTCATCCACTCTGCCTTGTAGCCTGCAAAGTTGTTGCCTCCTGGCCCAGAAGAGGGCAGCAGATTAGAGTAATAACTGTGAGAGGACCGTATCAGAGCACGTAAGGATTAGCTGGTCGGATCACTGGAAGTAGAAAATCTCTCCTTAAGTAGCCGGAGGCCTGTGCGGGCACCTTGAGAAGCATCCATTGCGTAGCAACAAAGGGCAGCGAATGAGGGGTGCTGTTATAAGGCAGATCCCCAGGTGTCGTGTACTCGAACAAGAAGCACGGAGGAGGGCCTACTATTGCCACAGCAGACTTGGTTTGAAAACTGGGGAAGATCACACTGTGAAAAGTCTTAGCTGATTCTTGGCAAATCAGCCAATAAATGGTAACTGATATTTGAGAACATTAGGGGACTTCTGTAGATCCTAGTTTTAGAGCTAATCCTTCATTTTGGCATTATTTGGCAATTTACAAATGCATCTTCACATTATCTCGTTTATTACTCTTTTGTTTGTTTTTTTGTAACCTATGTGACTGTGAGCAACTTGAAGAGAGGGTCATGTCATGCCTTATTTATTTTTGCATGCCCAGCTCCTAACCCCATGCCTGACACATAGCTAGTTCTTATGGTAGATTAAAGATGGCTACAAATTCTCTGACATTTAATCAGGGCTGACCTGTGACTGCTTTGACCAACTGAATATTATGGAAGTAACAATATGTTGGTTCCTGGCCTAGCCCTAAAGAGGACTTAATCTCTTAGAGTGCTAAACTTTCATGTTAGAAGGCCAGTTACCCTGCTACAGAGTCCATGTAGAGAGGTCCTAAAGCCACATGGAGAGGGAGAGGAGCCCAGCTGAGTCCAGCCTTCTAGCCATCCCCACCAAGGAATCAAACATGTGAGCCAAGCTATCTTGAGCCCTCCAGATCAGATCAGCCACCACCTGACTGTCCCAAGGACCCCAGTCAACTCCACATAGAGCAGAAGAATCACCCAGCTAATCCCTGCCTGAATTTCTGACCCACAAATGAGCCATTAGATATAATGAAATAGTTGTTTTAGCCCCTGAGTTTAGTTTGTTACACAGCAACAGATAATTAGAACAGTACTCAGTAAATGTTTGCTGATGGATGGGTGGGTGGATGGATGGATGGATGGATGGATGGATGGATGGACGGACAACTGAGAAGGGCCACTGTCCTTCTAGAGGAATGATGCCCAGAGAGTGGAAATAATTTGCCAAAGTGACTGTAGTAGATTTTTGTTTCCCCATGCCCCAGCATCTGAACCTCCTCCTCCTTTTGGAGGATTCTCTACCTTTTGAAACAAAGTCCCCTCACATTGTAGAAGCTGAAAATGCCAAATGCTCACTCTCCCAGTCTTCTTGAAGCTGAGGCATAGGCATATGATCCTCTAATCAGATACTCCTACCCCAGACTGAATACAAAACTGGTGAGGTAAGAATGCAAGGAAATCACAGACTCCATTCCAGTGAGAGAGGAGGCAGCAGTGGCAGCTGCAGCAGGAGAAACATGGACATTCAGAGGTCACAGCAGCCACAGCCCCAGCAGCCGTGACCCGTATCCAAGCTCAGCAGTGAAGCCGTGGTGCCCGAGCCCAGCAGCGACAGCAGCATCTTCACTGCACTGTGATTTGGGGCCATTGTTCCTGCCTCCAAGCCTCTCTCCCTCCCAAGAGTGTGGCAAGCTACTCAACGCTCTTTTGAAAATTCCTTTTCTGCCTGCAGTTGGAAACCCTGACTGATTTTCACACACTAGGGTTTCTCATTCTAGATCCCAGGTTCCACTTGAATAGTTTTCAAATGGTGTCCTTAAAGTCTTGGGGTCCTATGGGGGGAAATCAAGGAGGGTAAAAGAGGCATTCTGGGCCTCATCCCCTATGCTCTTCAACCAGAACAGCCTCACTTTTATATTTTCAATGCTGTGATTCTCTATAAAATTTTCTTAGGGAAAAAAAAAAAAAAGATCTCTTTCTAAAAAGTAAGTTTGAAAATGACCACACTATACCATCCACATATAAAAATATAATCACATATAATGGATTGTTTGGTGAAAAGAAAAACCATTAATCCAGAGAAATGGCCATTTAAATATCACCATGGGCCCTTGAAACAGGTGTTCTTTGTTCCAGGACAGATATCTCTAGGGCAGGGGTTCTTAATCCTTTTTGTTCCACAGACCCCTTTGACAGGCAGGTGAAAAACACGGACCCCTTTCTAAGTCCACACTATACTGTGTATTATTTAATAAATATATCACACCTGCACCAACACATCCCCACAAGAATAATGGTTTTTTTAAACTTAAATTCTAGTTCATTGACCCCTTGTTAAGAACCCCTGCTCTAGGGGTTCCTCCTAGTTAAAGCTAAGTATGACTCATTTTGATGGAAGTGTTAAACAGGACATGAGGTGTAGGTAAACAAAGACTGCCTGTCACAGTACATGTAGATCTTGTTATCTAGAAGCTGTAGGAGTCCCTGACTGGTTCCATGTTATTAGATCATCTCAGTGGGTAGCAGCAGTAATGCCAGGAGTCCATGCAGGATGATGGAATCTGGACCAGTGACCCTGGCTCAACTCCGAGGCCAGGACCTGCTTGGGGAAACCTTGTGGCAACATGTGTCTGAGGCTAGAAACATCTCCTGACCCAGTCATTCTGAATTATGGGATGCCTGGGGCGGGGTGGGAGAGGGGTGACAGACGTGCATGTGGGTGCCTGTGCAAACAAAGAGCTGTTAACAAAGAGCTATAACGCCAGTGCCCTGGCCTGTGGTGGTATGGAATGAGGCTGGCTGAGAGTAAAAGGCTGGAGAGTAAAAGGCAGCAATCTCTGGTGGACCATAAAAGGGCCAAGCCTTAGGACCAATATGTTCTTTGTGCCTCAATCAGCACAGCAGTGAGCAGGGACCACTCATGGCCTGATCGGCATGGCAGCGAGAGCCTCAAAACAGCATAGATGGGACTCACTGGAAATGTATCAGAACAAGTGAGCCTTTGGGATTCCTTGGATTCATCACAGAAGGGAGGAATTCCAGGGGAGGAAAGAAAGACATTCTCTTGACAGTGATAGAAGGGCTCAAGCCATTTTATTTGAATATTAAAAGGAAACTTGGCTTTATTTTATATGCTAAGCTAGCAGAACAGGAAATACATTGCATATAATCTTAGGATTGGAAGAAGTCTTAGAGTGACACAGAAGATGGATATTATACACATTTAAAGCTGTGGTTTTCAACCAGGGATAATTTTGTTCAGGTGCTTGTGCATGTGCACACACACGTGCACACACACACACACCCTAAGAGAATATATATATTTAAAGGAGGTACTGGGGATTGAATCCAGGGCCTTGTACATGGGAAGCAGGCATTCAACCACTTGAGATACATCAGCTCCCCAGATGATTTTTTTTTTTAAGATTTATTTATTTCTCCCCCCACCCCCCTCATTGTTTTTGTGCTTGCTGTCTGCTCTCTATATTCTTCTGTCTGCTTGTCTTCTCTTTAGGTGGCACTGGGAACCGATCCTGGGACCTTCCACAGTGGGGGAGAGGCATTCAATCTCTTGTGCCACCTCAGCTCCCTGGTCTGCTGTGTCTCTTATTGTCTCTCCTCTGTGTCTCTTTTCATTGTGTCATCTTGCTGTGCCAGCTCTCTGCACAGGCCAGCTTGCCTTTCACCAGGAGGCCCCGGGAATCAAACCCTGGTCCTCCTATTTGGTAGATGGGAGCCCAATCACTTGAGCCACATCTGTTTCCCCTGAAGATATTTTTGATTGTAACAACTGCAGGGGTGCTGCTGACGTGGTGGCTAGAAGCCAGAAATACTGCTAAATACTACAATACACAGGTGGGCCCTCCACAACAAAGAATTATCTACCCAAAATGTCTTAAGTACTGAGGTTGAGAAACCCTGACTTAGAGCAAGAGACATCACTTCAATCTGTTCTGTTTAAGAGTACTAAGGAAAAAGGGTCATCAGTAAATATGTAAGACATTGTGTCAGGGAGATATATTTCCTGGAATTGAAATTTATAAGAATTCACAACCCCCTGTTAGGGGAGTTATTGATGAGAGGTAGATGCTGCCATGATTAGGTGTCATCAAGAAAAAAATCAGTGAAATAAAGTGAGATGAAGAAGAAATTAAACTATACACCCAAGAAAGAACACACATATTAAATGCATTTAATAGCGTGATAAGGAGAAGGAAGCTATGGTTTTACATATTATAAACCTGTTTGTTTGCAAGTATTTCCTCCATACCATGTAAATGGAATTTTTCTGTAAAGGTTTGGCCAAAAGAAGAGCTAACCACCCCTATCACAGGCCATGAGTTAATTTTAGACAATACTAAATGTATTTTTTTGGCCCTTTTTCCCTCTCTCTCTTGCTTTATCTGCATTTGTTTTTTGTATTATACTTGAGGACTTCTTTCCAAAGTGTTTTCAATGTAGGTATTTATGGTAGAACTCCTTTGAGGGAAAATCATTCCATTTGAATGTGACTGGAATATGATGCTAAATTGAAAGTGGATTTATTCTATTTGTTAATTGCATCCAATACTGCTGTTGAGAAGTCTGCTGTCATCTGACTCTTCTTCCTTTACAGATGATTTATTCTTTCTCTCTAGGAGCATTTAGACTTTTCTCTTTGTTTATGAAACTCTTGATTTCACATGTGTCAAGTTATGATTTTTGTTTGTTTGTTTTCTGTCAGGTACAGGTGTGGCTTGAATTATGTACCTCAGAAAAAACATGTTCTTAATCCATTTCTGAGAGTATGAACCCATTGTAAACAGGACCTTTTGAAGATGTTATTTTCAGTTAAGATTTGCCAACTGAATCAGTTTGGGATTTAATCTGAATTACTGAAGTCCTTTATAAGCAGAATGAAAGTCAGACATAGCGTGAGGAAGGCATGAGAAGCAAGAAACTAGCAATCAAAGGAACCTGGAAGAGAAAGGAGATGCCACCATGTGCGCTGCCATGCAACAGAAAATCCAAAATCCAAGAATCACCAGCAGCCAGCCCCAGAATGCCACATTCTTCAGTGGCCTTACTGATCCTTTGATTTTGGACTTCCCCTGGCCTCAAAACCATGAGCCAATAAATTCCTGTTGTCTAGGTCAACCCATTGTATGTTATTTGATTTAGCAGCCAGGAAAGTAAAATAGGTATTCTACAGACCCATTCAATCTGAGGTCTTCCAAAGTTCTTTAATTCTGGGAAATTTATCACCATTATTTCTTCAAATAGCCTTCTCTAAGTTTTACTTTTCTCTTTTTCTGGAATCCCTATCATCTGGATGCTGGCACTTCTACCTCTAACTTCTGTATACCTTAGCTTTGTTTATACTTTTCTCTTTATTCTTTCTTGCTCCCTTCTGGGAAAATTTCCTTAATCTTATCTTCCAACTTACTAATGCACTTTTTAACTATATTTATCCTACTACTTCTCTAATCTATTGTGTACTTTATTTCAACTATAATATTTCAATATCTAATATTTCCACTTAGTTCTTTTTATGATTTATTATTCTTGTTTCAAATTGTTAATCTCTTCCCTTATCTCCTTCAGTATATATATATATATATATATATATATATATATATATACTCAAACTTATTTTAAATCTTTGGTCTGTCTGTTCTAATACTTTTGTTTTAAGCAGCACATAATGTCCAGTTTGAATCTTTCTTTTAACAAATTTTTTACTCCTGAAGTTAAGTTTTTCTGTCCTGTGAACTCATGTTGAAAGAGGTAACCAGCTACCCTCTGGTACTCTGCACTGGGAAAGGAATTTAAGGGTGGGGAGGGTGATATGTCCTAGGCACCTAGAACCACTGTTCCTATTCCCATTTGCTTCCATTCCCATTTGCAACTCCTCTAGTCAGGGTCACCTTTAACTTAAGAGAGAAATGGGAGTGGATATTTTGACATTGCTAGTTTCTAGAATCCATGATTCCCTCTTGCTTCTGTAGCTTCTTTGCTGTTCATTTGGGGGAATGAGCCAGCAGTCATTTGGCAGGAAGTAGAGACTCCAAATAAACAATTAATTACAAGGACAATTAGAAAAGGAATGACACACATGTAAAACAGAGCTGGGTCCCACCTTTCATGGATTTGCCTGTCATGCAGTCCCCTCTGGTCCAACATCTGACTCCAGAAGCTGTTCCGACTATGAGTTAGAGACATTTGGAGGCCCAGAACTCAGTGGCCCTGTCCAATTCTCAATGTTTAACTTTTCTGCAGTACCTGGAAGCTGACCCGAATTTGCCCAAGACCCTTCTTCATTGGTCAATTCAAACATGTGCTACCAAGTAAGCTGGAAGGGAGGGTGGATGTCAATCATGGGCTGGACTTCACCAGGGAAAGCCTGTAGCAGGGATTAGCCAGGTTGGCAGGGACAGAACAGTGGATCTGGCGAAACAGTACAGCCTTGTTCTGTATCACTTACTGTGAAGTGCCCTCAATACCTGTTTGCTCTGAGAAACAGAGCCATTTCCTTGGTGAGAGAGAGAGAGAGAGAGAGAGAGAGAGAGAGAGAGAGAGAGAGAG
>JAKSZT010054416.1:16485484-16590932 GCA_026826555.1 Tolypeutes matacus
GAGAGAGAGAGAGAGAGAGAGAGAGAGAGAGAGAGAGAGAGAGAGAGATTGAGAAGAGAGAAAAGCCCACCCTTGTATGCTGGGCTAGGAGTTTATGTTGCGAGCCAAAGCTTATGCAGGTGTGCACGTGTGTGCAGATGTGCATACACTTAGCTTTTAAAACAGATCGTGCCAATGCCCATATATCAACAAACTACCTTTTGATCCTATTTCCTTAAAGAGCTCCAAGTTACAGTTTTCAAAAGTCCATAAATTAGAGAGAAATGGAATGAGCGGTCTTTCAAACTTCAAAGTGTCTGACCCCGAATGTGATCCTGAATATGTTGCCACCCTCCCACTAGAGTGGATCAAATTCTTCCCAGCCATTTCCCTAGACACTAAATGAGGTGTTCCTGAACACTGCATCATTTCTTAAAAGCTTAGATTAGAAATATTCTATTACCTGAAGTTTATGTATTAGCACTCATACATACCTTTATAGAGGTGTAATTAAAATGTTTCAGTGACATTATTATAATATACACAAGATACCAAATGAGTGAATAAGATAATAATAGCTGTCACATTTCAATGCTTACCATGTCCTAAGCACTGTTTTAAGTGCTTTACATATACTAACTTACTTATTTTGCCTGTCAACAAATAAAATTTTAAAAAAATACCAGAGCTGATAAATAAAAAGTGAATAGAGGGATGGCTATATGGCCAGATAGATAGATAAATTGATGGATCTATAGATGATTGATAGATAGATAGATAGATAGATAGATAGATAGATAGATAGAAAGATAATGATGGATAAAAATTAAAAGCTGAGTCTATTGACTTGCCAGGCAATGGAGCACAGTCCAGTGAAGAAACTCACTAAGTATTTCAGCGAGGGGGTGGAATTAGAGTTTTTAAAGTGCTAGACAGAGGGAGTTTATGCATTTATGGCTAATTAATTGTGAAATCCAGCACTCTGCAGAGAACAGCATGATTCCACAGGTCTAAACACAGTTGGTTAAAACACTGCTCATTGGCCCTTTATCAGCTTCAGCTGTTTAGATCCAGCTGTGAAAAACATAAGCATCAGTTGTGATATCTCCTAAGCAAGTGCTTGTAAGAACATTTTCCTTTACATTCCTCACAACAGCCTTTTAAGGGGGTGTAATTATCAGCCCTATTTTACAGAGGAGGAAATTCAGGCACAGAGATGTTAAGGAATTTGCTCAAGGAAAACCTGGGATTCAAACCTGGGGGGCAGGGCCCATACTCTTACCCTCTCTCCTCTGCCATTGAGCACAGACCAGAAACCAATTTTGATGTATGTAATTTATTTAAAATAATTCAAGTACTTAAAATGTATTTATAAAATTTTTGTTTTTAAACTTCAACAAAATTAAATGAACATATATTGATTCAATGAGTACTATGATTAGTACTAATACAGACTACTGGGTTTAACTTGAGATCTCACTTTAATCTTTGCAGACTGTTTTTGTAAATGTTGGCTATTTTATGAAGAAAATAAAAGGCTTTATCTTTCACATGACTGGTATGATCTGATACAAAGGCAATTCCAAAAGATGAGTCCTTAAATTGTCTTGATCGACAATAGAACCATTGGAATGAATGTACTCCCTCTTAAGGTGATTACTTTAAAGGACAATAATTGTTTAGATGTATACATTTTAGCATATTTGTTGAAAAACAGAGCGTAAGTTGTATTTCATAGGGACATTGAATTTGAACATATAGCCATATCTACATGGCTTCCCTTGTTGCCAACTCTAAGGGCTATAAACATAAATGTAGTCTGCAAAAGTAAGGTTTCATTAGAATAAAGGGATCCATAGCTATGAAAATTTTAAGCACAAGACTAAAGTACCTTTGAGACTCTTTATAACGCAAAGATTTTTAAGATTCAATATTTCAAAAGGCCTTCAGGAAACCGGAATTATTTTTCAGCAATGAGTTTCCACTGAACCAGCCACATTCTTTCTCCTAATTTCTCTCATGAATGATGATGATTATTTATAGGCTTGTATTAACAATCCAGTCACCAAGAACTCTTTCCTTAGCCTCATTAGCACTGAGCTCCAAGCAACTGAATTAGCTTGGGGAGTACTTTTGACTCCCACTTATTCAGATCACAACCAACCAGAGAGATCAGAGAACCAGATTTTGTTTTCTGCACTCACTTGTCTAGAAGGAAGAGAAAAGTGGTTATTGTCTACTACTTTATTATTAATGATTACTATTCATTGATAAGTACTATTAAGGATTTTATGTAATTTTAGATTTTTAAAAATTTGAACGGGTAACACTTGGCAAAATCCAAAGGGCAGAAAAGAAACAGAAACAACAATATATAAAGTAATTTTATTTCTCCCATCCCTTTTCCTAATCCTCTGGTTCCTCTCTCCAGAGGCAACCATAGTTTATGAGATATCCTTCCAGGGATATTCTATGGCTAAACAGTCATGTATTGATTGATATATTGCAAATAACATATATACACATATATATACACACAGGCATTCATATATGTGTATATACACATACGTGTGCATACATTCACACATGTGCGTACATATGCATGTGTGTGCATAACATAAATATATGTGTTTATGTATTATGTGCATATATACAATCTTCTAAGGTGTTTTTTTTATAGGAGTGATAGCATTATATAGTGTTCTACACCTTACTTCTTTCTTTTAATATCTCCTGGCCAGTTCTATAGATAAGTCTCTTTCTTTTTAATGACTACATGATTTATCATTTCTTGATATATCAAATATTTTAAATAGAAACTTAAATGGGAGAGAAAGTTCCTTATAGATTTTTTCCCCAATCTCTCATATTTTTAGCACTATATAATAATCACTAGTGTTCATTATGATGACACTGGTAGACTTTGAGATCATTAAGAAAAGACTAAAAATTATGTTCAGGGGAGCGGGTATAGCTCAGTGGTTGAGTGCCTGCTTCCCATGTATGAAGTCCTGGAATCAATCCCCTGTACTCCCTAAAAAATCATTTTCAGTATAGTTTTTCTTTAAAACCTACTTGATGGGATTTGGGGGAAGGGGAGATCGGGAATACCTGAATGCTATTTATCTTAACAGGTCCTCATAGTCATCCATAACGCACAGTGTTCTCTGCTGCCACTAGGTGCTGCTCCAACCACGTCTGTGTCTGAGCCTTAGGACCCTGTTCATAGCATGCCATCCTAGGCTAACCCCCACAGCACAAGGTCCATCTTGGGTAAAATTGCACCTTGTGTGGTTACACAGAACCCGTAGTGAGGACGACAGTGGCAAAGCACTCTATTCAGGGAAGCAGAATGCCCACAGTGGTAAGGAAGTGACGAAGGCAGGTGGGGCACTGCAACAGGCCCAGGATTTTCCTCCTGGTGATGCTTTTAATAGTGACTGAGTCACTGGAAAGTGAGGCAATGCCCAGCTCATGCAGACATCTCCACGACCTTCCAACTACCACACCTGAACAACAGGTGCACTAGGGAACGGAGGTCTGGCAGGTGGACAGAGTGAGGGGATGCTTACCTCTCTGCTACCCACTGGGCCTTGGTAGTGGCACTGAGCACCCACCCCACTCTCCCTTGCTCTGGGCTAGCAGCTCGGCGCTGGCCAGCACAGGCAGCTTGCCCAAGAAGGCTATGAGCCAGATCTTCTCCTCACCCCACTCCCATCTACCACTGCATCTATGAAAAAAGCTTTTCTCCCCATTTCCTTGAGTTCTTTCCGTTACATTCTGTTTCCCAAGTAAGTTTTGAACCACTTCCCAAAAGAAACACATGAAAGCTACCAGCTCTTAAATCTCCATATCTAGGTCAGTTGGTTGACAGCCATGGGCTGGGTGTGTGATATACTTCCCAAGTGCTACAGTGGCTCAGCAAAAGAAGCAATCCATGTGAAACAGGGTATTAGAAAAGTTTCATGGAAGGAGTGGCCCTTAGAATTAGAGAACTGTAGCATTTAGAGTTGGAAAGGGCCTTGGAGAACATCTAGTCAGGGGTTTCACAGGGTTTCTCAAAGCAGTAAGCATTCATGAAGGTGCCTCATGAGCCATCCTGGAGGCCAAGCAAGCATGATTCCCAGCCCACCCCTACCCCCATTTCAACCCAAACAGCTCCAGTTTTATCTGTTCACTTTATTGGGGTTCTGTGTAAGCTTTGTTTGAACAAAGAATCCTGCTCTGTGTGTGTTCAAGTTGGATCCAGTCCAAATTCTTCATCTTACAGGTGAAAGCATTGAAGGTTGGTGGGGACATTCCCAAGGTTACGCACTGCTTGAACTGGCTCTTAAAATGTAGGGAATATTTTGTATAGATGAAGGGGAAGGGCGAACAGGAAGTCTGTGTGGGAACAAGAAAGAATCACACCTCCATCTAACACACAGGCTAGCAAAGCATGTTGGTCAAATCATGTGAACCTGAAAAATGGTCTATATTTGCACTTCAGGTTCTATTGAGAGATATATTTTCTCTTACCAGAGGCAAAGACATGGAGCCACTAATGCAATACATGTTTAATACTTATTAAACCCAAAATCCTTACCCACTGAAAATTTGAAAAGTACCAAAATACTCATTCCCACTGTTCAGATGAAATTTGTTTCTTTCCCATCTTTTGATGTACTTACTGTAGATGCTATTTGCTACTCTTTCTCAAAATATGTACCATTAAGGAAAAAAACCACAATACTTCCTCCTAGGACAAAGTCATAGGTTCTAATCTAGGCTTGGCAGTGGATACACTGGCAGACTTTTGGCAAATTTTATATAATTCTTATCTCATTGTAAAACATTTACTTTTTCACCTTATTTTTTTCCTTATTTTCACAAAACGCAGAATAAATTTCAGACTAGCTTCAAGAGCCGAGTCAAGCACATGAGTTGGGAAAACCAAAGATCAGCATGATGAAGCCAACTCTTTAACACGTGGGAAATCTGTCATCCAGGTCACAAGGAGAAGGACCCTGTTCCTTTTCCACTATGCTGGCAACAAGAAAACAAGATATTCTCTCAGTTTCTTATTGTATTTAGGTGAAAGAAACCTACTTAAAATTGAGTTAATGGGGAAAAAAGGATTTACAAGCCCAGACAATGGAAAAATCCAGGAAAAGACCAGGCTCAACTGGTCACAAGTGCTCAAATGGTGTCATTAGACATCCAGTTCTCCATCTCTTATCTCTGCTTTATTCTTTGCTCATCTGCACTCAAGTTATCCCTCAGGGAGAGCAAAACCCCAGCAGCTGAAGATTGGCAAGTTTCAAGCCCCCCCCCCAGGAAGAGAGCACCTCTTTCTCAGTAAGTCCACGTATTGGGAGTTGCATCTCATTGGCTTAGATTGCCTCGTGTGCCAGTCCTTGAACATATTGCTTCAATTCTGATTTATCCACATAAGCCACGTGCCCACGCCTGAACTGAGTCTTAAAAGATGGAATCCAAAGCCAGGACTGAAGCAAAACATGGTTTCTGTTGCAGGAAGATGGGAAGTCAAGCAGGCAAAAGTCACAGCTGTCTATCTGTTCACCTGCCCAGATCTGCTGCATTCTGTGCTAACCAGATAACGTAACCTGATACCTGTGGAGGCCAGAGAGGAGCTAAATAATAGAAACTATTAGCTAAGCTAGCCTGCCCATTCAATTATGTGTTCATGAAACAGAAGTTTATTTGTATCAAGCCACAAACTTAGACTAGCACATGCAGAGTGTTATCAAATAAACTGTCTTCTGGGAGCCAATGTGTTAGATTAGAAAGTAGATGTTATGGGAGGTATGGGAGGTGGAGATCATGGGAATCCCTGTAATTTTTGTGTAACATTTATGTAATCTAAGCATCTTTTAAAATATATATGAAAAAATAGGAAGGAAGGAAGGGAGGGAGGGAGGAAGGAAGGAAGGAAGGAAGGGAGGGAGGGAGGGAGGGAGGGAGGAAGGAAGGAAGGAAGTAGCAGAGGCTTCCTACTGGCCAAGTCCCCAGGGCCACATTTGGAGCTGTGGCCAGGCCCAGGACACATTTCCAGCTACCTCCGACACTTTCAGAAACAAGGATGATTTCTTTATTCACCAGGACTGTAGATACACTGGCGACTGGGGAAAGTCCAAAAACTCAAAAGTCTCCGACACTTTCAGAAACAAGGATGATTTCTTTATTCACCAGGACTGTAGATACACTGGCGACTGGGGAAAGTCCAAAAATTCAAAAGTCTTAACAGTTTTCTTACGGTCGTTATGCCTTTTGCAGGTTTCCAACCTGAGAGGCTTCCTGAGCCCACGTAGCATTCCAGTTTTCTCTGTTCCTGAAGTGGAACTGACTGACTCTCCTCCCCTCCCTTGTGTGTCAGCAGCACCAGCTACCACTCACTGAGCCTTTACTCTGGGCCAGAGCCAATGGAAAGCACTGCAGTGCATTATCTCATATACTCCTCACCTTTCCTCTGAGGCAAGTTCTAGTGCCATCGCCAAAGGCGGAACTGGGGGCTGAGCGAATTCACTTGCCTGAATTCACACGGTTCACCAGTGTCAGCCCACAGACTGGATCCAGTTCTGCCTGACCCTGAGCCGTGCTCTTGGCCACTGCACACCAGCCTCTGTGACCTTCTACTGAAGGGAGCCTTTTCCAGCATGGAGGTCTTGTCACACATGACAAGAGCAAACAAGGATGTACTGGAAAACCAACATAAGCCTGCATAGACTCAGGAAGGACATTTACACCTCTGATGACCACAAGACAGGGTTTCAATCTCAATTTCTGACACTCCACCTCCATCCCCAGTCAACACACACAAGATAGATTATAATAGAGGTTTTCCTGTGCCTTGCCCCAGCTGGTACCTAAGCAGAAGCTCTTCAATTTTTTTATAGTTTTGACCATGCGCACCCCTTTAACAAATCATTTTTATTGATACATATTAATAAAGCATACAATTCACCCAAAGAGTACAATCAGTGGTATTTGGTATAATCACATAGTTGTGCATTCATCATTTCAATCATTATTAGAGCATTTTCATTATTTCAGTAATAATAATAATAAACAAAAAAACAGACAAACAAGAAAATTCTTCGCCTCTCAATCTCTCTATTTCCCTTGCTGTACCTAGCTACTATTTCTGGCTACCTTGCACAATTATTTATTTATTAAGCCGTTTTATTGAGATTATATTAACATACCATACGATCTATGCAAAGTGTGTAATCAATGGCTTTTAGTATGATCACAATGTTGGGCATTCATCACTACCAAAAATTTTAGAACCATTTCATTAGTCCCAAAAGAAAAACTCCACACCTCTTAGCTTGCCTTCCCCAGCCCTACATAACAACTAACCAAATTTCATCTTTATAAATTGAATTATATTTACATTTTATATAAATGGAATCATACAATATGTTACACAATATATTTAGTTCATAGTAGCACAATCATACAGTATTTGTCCTTTTGTGTCTGGCTTGGTTCACTCAATATAATGTCTGCCAGGTTCATCCATGTTGTCCTATGTTTTATGATTTCATTTCTTCTTACAGCTGCACAATATTCCATTGTGTGAATACACCACAGTTTGTTTAATCATTCATCGGTTGATGGACATTTGAGTTGTTTCCAACTTTTGGCAATCGTGAATAACACCTCTATGAACATAGGTGTGCAGATGTCTATTCATGTCACTGCTCTCAGTTCTTCTGGGTATATACCTAATAGTGGTATTGCAGGGTCATGTGACAAATCTATATTTAACTTCTTTAGGAACTGCCAAATAGTTCTCCACAGTGCCTGTACCATTCTACATTCCCACCAACAGTGAAATAACTGTTCCTATCTTTCCACATCTTCGCCAACATTTGCAGTTCTCTGTCTTTTTAATAGTGCCATATGCCCTTTTGATAAGTACAAAATTCTTACTACCATCACTCCAAATTCTGGCATGATACCCAGCAGTTTCTTCCCTCCTGTTCTATCCTTTGCAACTCCCTACCAGCCATTAGATTTTGCTGGGCTTCACTTTCTGTAGTTTAAATTACAAAAGAAATATTGTGTTTTCATTTTCCATATATAAAATTATCATGCAATATTATCAACAGATGAATGGATTTTAAAATGTGGTATATCTACACAGTGGAATATTATTCAGCTGTAGAAAGTGAAGTGCTGGCACATGCTACAACATGGGTGAAGTTCAAAGAATCATGTTGAGTGAAATAAGCCAGACACAAAAGGACAAATATAATATGATTTCTTCTATATGAAATACTTGGAAAAAGAAAATTCATAGAGATAGAAAGCAGAATAGTGGTTACCAGGGATGGAGGGAGGGGAGAATGGGAAATAATTTCTAAACAAGCATGAGTTTAGATTTTGGATGATGAAAATATCTAAAAATAGTGGTGAAAGTTACAGAGAATTGTCAATGTGCTTAATGTCAAAGAACTGTCTACATAAAATGGTTAAAATGACTTTTATGCTATATATATTTTACCACAATTTAAAAATAAATTATTTTTTAAAATATTAAATATGATTTTCAAAATATGCCCAGGCAGGTTTGAAAAAATTAGCCACTCATACAGCAGGGGTCCCAACAAAATAGAACCACTGCAAATCCTCACAACATGCTGGTGACTACAAACAGGCCATCAGCCCTGCATACACCCCGGCCAGGAGTCCTGTAATACACCCTGAGGACTCTTCTCCCACCACCAGCGCTGAGAACAACTGAAGTATGTCCTAGTGTTTCTGCTCATGTTGCCACAGAGCCCCACAAGGTGAAAAAGAAACACAAGTGGAGATGGCGTAAGCCTTTCTCCTTTCTTTTACATAAAACTTCCTCGCAACCAACTTCATCATGGTGCGCTGATCCTTCTCTTAGTACAAGGTTGATAATTATCAAATATGGATGAACAACAGCCAAAGGTATTACCATGTGTCAGGATGAGGCCCTACAGTCCATTAAGTTGCTATCAGGTGGCATCGCCCTACTGCTCATCTCAAAACTCCACTAATAGGAAACTCAGCAGGTATCTAGATAAGCCACCCACTTATTACTCCCAAGGGAATTTCCATTTGCTGTTCAAGCCATGAGGGGTTGAGGCACTTGGTTTCCTAATCCTTGAACACTGACCCAGTCCTGGGAGAAGTCAACACCCAAACTTGAGCGTTTCCTCTCTTGCCTGGGTGGGAAGAGGATGACCATCACAGGATACGGAAAGTACCTGTACTTCTCCTGTGAGCCACTGCTTACAGTACAGAGCCTTAAAACTAATGAGTAAGGTGAGGAACAGTGATATTCCCAACCAAACAGAAGCAGGACCCAAAAGAGATGAGGCTGGAGTCAAGAGGAAGATAAAAATTAATTATGAACATGATGCAGTTCCTGAAATGATTTATTATTAAGCACATATGAAATGCTCTCTGTTGACTCCCTGAAACAGCTGGAAGGTCTTTGCAGGAGTCTGCAGTTCTCCACTGGAAGATTCAGAGACAAAACAAGGAAACACAGGGTTCTATTTTTGTTCACAAAATAAATAAGATATATTCAATTCAATCAAATTTTATTGGGTACCTATCTGGGTACATGTTGCAGGGAATATAAAGGTGAGTCTCTCTCTCAAGGCACTAATGCATTTACAGGAGGTAAAACCAAGGTATTTCTGAGATTCTGTAGAGGGAGAAAACTGAAATATCAGCGCTTGAGCTCTCTGGGGGGTCACCTCAAATCTCCAATTCCTTGACTGGGGAAGCTCCAAATCCTCCCAATATTTGCAACACTTCCCTGTGGTTTATCTCTTGTGGTCCCCTGACTTCAAGCTCCTGAGACTCTTCCTGCTCTATCTGCAATACCTTAGCACCCTCTTTTCTCTGAATTCTCCAGAATAATACATTCACTGTAGCATTATTGCTAGATTGGAAACAACCAAAACCTCCAACAATAGGAAACCAGCTAACTGTATTAATGGTACATTCATAAAAGGAATAGTAGGTGGCATTTTAAATGAGTTAGAGCTACAGATACTTGAGATAAATTGTTAAATGACAAAAGGAAGGCTGGATAAATTACTGTTTATGAAAAAAAAAAATGCATAAAGAACAGTTCCAGAAGGAGGCACAAGAAACTGGTCACAGTGGTTGTTTTTTGAGAGAGGAATTTGAGGCTCGGGGTCAGAAAGTACATCTTTTCGTATGATTTTTAAAGACAGTGAACCAGAGTTACTTAAACACTTTTCTAAAGAGGAGGGCATGGGAGAAGAGACCGCTCACACAAAAGAATTAGGGAGTGAGTTTAAACTTTGCTGAAGGAGTCCTGGAGGCAGCAGAAGAGGGCCTAATGTCCCACACTTCCCAGGTAACTTCAGCCCCTTTTAGAACCTGCTACTAGGAGCTCCTCTCCTGCCCTCCCCATCACACACCTCTGGGCTCTGCGGGGAGTTTTCATGTGTTCTCACTTCTCCACACACCAAACTTTACTTCTGCCCCCTCCTTTAAAACTGTTGGATGGAAACTCCCTCTTTAAGTTGATCTGCTCTCAACTATACCAACACATCTGTGTTTCTGGTGTGAGTCACTCCACCACCTAGAACAGGGGTTCTGAAACTTTTTTTGTTCCACGGACCCCTTTGCCAGTCAGGTGAAAACCGTGGGCCCCTTACTAAGTCCACACTATACTGTGTATTATTTAATAAATACATCACACCCACACCAACACGTCTCCACAAGAATATTGTTTTGAATTTCAATTCAAGCTCACAGGCTTCTTGCTAAGAACCCCTGACCTAGAACATAAGAATGGCCACATTTCTTAATGTCTCTAAAGACAATCAGAACTGGCTCAGTCGGCAGCCATCCTACCCCCTTCCCTCCCTTGAGTTCATCAAAGAACTCCAGAGTCTCTGTGATCAAAGATCATGGGGCAGAGGCTTTTGGTGTATCCTGGCAGCCAGGAGATTCTCTTGTCCAGCACTGGGGCTCCACCACCACAGGCGGGGCCCCTGGGACTTTCACTTGGCTACCAAGTGTCACCCCAGGGCCTTGGCTCTCCACCTCCGTGTGCTGAATGGGCGAGAGGCACACAAGTCTTCGCCTCTCCAGACCTGCTGCCTCCGGCTGCCTTCGGAGCCAGGTCACTCCCTTCTTCCCTCTGAAGCCCAGTTTCTATCCTCTTCCTTTCCCAGGCAGATCCTCACATGTCAAAACCAATGTTTCCATTCTAAAATGCAGAAGAGCTTACCTCTCATCCATCCTCCACCCAGGACGAGGGAATCCAGCACTCAGAACACAAAGGCCTGTCTGCTCTTCCCATAAAGGGGAAGGGGAGATTACCTGCACAACGGAAACTGCACACCGGAATTATTGAGCGCCTGCTCTGTTATGCCCTCTTTCACTACATCACTGTGCTTCATACAGGAGAATTTAAATAAAGGGGAATGCTCACAAAGGGAGACAAGGGCAGTTAATAGCCAGGGTACCCACGACCAGCTTCCTAGATCTAATGTCTCAGGAGAGTAACTCTCACAGGTAAAACAGCACGACATGAGGTAGATTAGCTTCCCGAGATTTGACAGATGAACCTGAGGTCAAAGTGACTTTCCTGCCTCCCAACAAGGGCAGGAAAGACATCTTTGGGTGGGTCTTCCTCTGAAAGAGAAGGTTTTGGGGGAGCATGAAATCCAAGGGGACTTATTAATTGGTCCAGGATGGAGTTCTGATTTAATTGGTCCAGGATGGGGCTCAGGAAGGTATTTATTTTTTATTGAGATAAAATTCACATAATATAAAATTCACCATTTTAATCATTTTAAAGTACATAATTTTTTTCAGTATATTAATAATGTTGTGCCACCATCACCACTATCTAATTTCAGGACATTTTCATCATCCCCCAAAAAACCACATCTGTTAAGCAGTTACTCCCCATTCCCTTCCTCTTCAGCCCCTGGCCACCACTAATCTACTTTCTGTCCCTTTGGATTTGCCTATTCTAGACATTTCATATAAATGGAATCATACAATATGTGGCCTTTTGTGTCCAGAGAGGTATTTTTTTTAAAAAAAGCTTTTCATTGAGGGGGGCGGATGTCGCTCAAATGGTTGGGTGTCTGTCTCCCATATGGAGGGACCTGGGTTTGATGCCCGGAACCTCCCGGTAAAAAAAAAAAAAAAAGTTTTCATTGAGTCTCATGTGCAGATAGGATTGTAAATCATGACCTAAAGGCTTAAGGATTTAAATTTCTCCAATACAGTGGGTTGATTTCCCACACATCCCCATCATACATCTTCAGATAAACACCCTGCCAAGTGTTCTGAGTTTCCATGCTCTCCACTGTCTCCATGCGTCCTACGCATTTGGATGCTGAAGTCCCCTATTCAAGTTTAGGGTCTTTTCTCCCCCTGATCCTGCCCTGGGGTATCCTGGATGTTGGATGTGGAGCCCCCAGAGGCCCCTCATTAGGCATTAGAGAGGGAAGGTGACTGGTAGCATCCCTACCAGCTGGGACCCTTTTGCTTTAGCAGCCAGATGGGATGCAGGGGTATGGGTGGCAATAAAGTGCCAGCAGGCTTGGGGACAGCTGCAAAGGTTCGGGAATGCTACAGCTGTGTTGTATCCCCATCTCCCTAGCTGGCAGGGCCTGGACCTCCCCTTCTGTGTCCTGCTCCCCTCATGCAAGGACATAAGCAAGCACTTCGTCTCTCTCCCCTTTCTTCACCATTTTTACAACTGCTTTCCTGTTATTGAGCCAATGTGACTGGTTATTCTTGGAGCAGTGAAGCCCGGGGACAGGGGCGTGGGTGTTTGAGTTTCCTCAGGATTTAGAATGGATCGCATCACTCAAGGTTGCCCTGTGGGTACCTATTGGAAACGGAAGGGTCTCCCACGGTTGACTCCCAAACCCCCTCTAACGAGCACCACCTCTGTACCACATGACTAACCTTGGCACTGAAGAAGACATTTTCTAGCCTTTGGGGAGGGGGTTCAGAAAACAGACTTGTAGCCATGCCTGGATGCCAACTTGCCATGTGCCTGAGGGTTTTCAGGAATCCAGCTAGAGTTAGGCAAGCGCGGCACCCAGAGCAGAAGAAAGACGTCACAGGTCCGGTGGCTAAGCATCCCACCAGTGGTGGTGGTTTTACCCTTCTGAGACCAGCCACTCTTGCAGCATCTTAATTTGAGCCAAGATTCAGAGGGCCTGTTCCCTGGGATGGCAGTTTCATTCTCAGAAAGCACCTGTGGTTTCTGATCATTTGCTTCTATTCCATGCAGAACATGCTTCCCTGCTGCCTGTCCCTGCATGGGGCCCAGGTCCAAGGCTTTGGGGTGGTCTCCTGCCACAGGACCCCAGCATCACCAGCCACGGTGTGCCTCACCAGCCACAGCGTGCCCCACCTGCCTGCTCCAGAAATGTTGTTTTTTTTTTTTTTTTTTTTTTTGGTAATTCCTAGTAGAAGCTCTAAAATTCCATATTCTCTTGAAAATTGTAGAGAAAATATTCTCTTCAGCAACCTTTATAAAGCTGCAGTTGTTTTCCTTTCTTCTCTCCCCCTCACTGCCAAGTAACTGCTAAGGGTCTAAGTATCTTTTGAGATGTACTTTTTTTTTTTTTTCCCTCCTTTAGTTGCCATTTTAATAGAAAAAAAATAAACTCCTATATTACAAAATATACTTCATATTTTTTTTGCAATGGACAATTTAAAAACACTAACTCTATAAGATAAGAGGATGTAACAAGGAAATTCCATATGAAGCAAAGAACATAAAACCAAGATAGTTCTAGAATATAACCCTGAATAAATGTATTTATATTCTGCAGGTGGTAAAGATCTTTCTAAAGGACATAAAATCCTGAAGCAAGAAAGAAAAAGACAGGTAAATCTGACTACATAAAATTTTAAAACGTATGTATCACACACACACACAAAAAGATAAGCTGAAAGACAACAAACTGGAAACGCATATTTGCAATACCTATTAAAGACAAAGGGCTAATTCCTTAATTTATAAAGAACTCATACACATTATTTAAGAAAAAAGATAAAAATCCAAAAGCAAACTTGGTGAAAGATAGGATTAAGCAGTTTAAAGAAGGCAAAATTATATATATTAAAAAAGAAAACAAATGAAAATATACTCAAATCTCATTCATAGTTAAACCATATATAAATATCAAGGTACCATTTTTCTCACCCATGAGATAGCTACAAGGAAAATGCTTGCTGCCTAGAGCTGGTGAATGTGCAGGGAAACACACACCCTTTTCACGTTGTGTATGCCACCAATGGGCCCAACTCGATCGAAAGGTGGAGGTGGGCAACATGGGAATCCCAGTGGGTTCCGTGTAATATTTTAGGTAATCTAAGCACCTCTTAAAATATATGTATATATATATATATATAAATAACATTTTTGTAAGCAAATACACATATATGCATATATATTTATATATCATTTTACAAATGTTTGTATGTATTGTGAGAATTTTGATTTTTACCCATAATAAAAAATAAAATAAAATAAAATAAAATAAAATAAAAAAAAAGAAAGGCAGTTTGGCAGAATCTGCCGAAATTAAAATGTACTAAGTCCAGCAATCTGACTGCTAGAAAATTACCCTATGGGTATACTTGTTCAACAACATATATTATACTTATTGACAGTGCAGGATAGTTGGTAATTACCAAAAAAAACAAAAACAGTCTAAATGTCCATCAATAGGACACTGGTTAAATTAATTACAAGCATATCCACAAGATGGAATATGAGATGGCCATTAAAAAGAATGAGGTTAGGGAGTGGGTATAGCTCAGTAGCTGATTGCCTGCTACCCATGTATGAGGTACTAGGTTCAATCCCCAGTTCCCCCCCCCAACAAACAAACAAACACAATAAAAGCAATGAGGTAGATCTGTATACACTGACAGGGAAAGGTCTTCAAGATGTAATACTGAGTTAAAAAATAAAGCAGGGGGGAAGCGGCTGTGGCTCAAGTGATTGGGCTCCCGTCTACCATATGGGAGGCCCTGGATTGTTTCTGGGGCCTCCTGGTGAAGGCAAGCTGGCCGAGCTGACAGCCTGCGCCCGTGGAGAGCTAGCGTGGCAAGGTGACGCAACAAAGGGAGAAAAACAGACACAGAAAAAAATGTAGCGAATAGACACAGACAGCAGACAGCGAGCACAAGCGGTGGTGCTGTGGGGAAATAAATATAAATAAATAAATAAATAAATAAGGGGGGGTTACAGAGCAGTGTATCAATGAGAAAAGAAAAGGTGTATTAGGGTATACAGTAACTCCTTTTGGTCCCCCAAAGGGTATACAGAACTGCTGGCTGTGGTTATCTTTAGACAGATATATAAAGGGTAGGAGATAGGGGTAGAGGGCCTTTACTTTTCATTTTGTACCATTTGTGTTCCTATCCTTAAATGTGCAACATTATTTCAATAAGAGATAGATGGATTGGGAGAATATTATTCATTACTTGTTTTCTTTGTATCTCTATCAAACAAACACCATTTGTGATATCTATATAAAATTCAAAAAAGTATTGTAAGTGTGTATATATATATTTTTAATCTTGTCTGTTTTGAGATGTACTTTCAAGCTCAGTCTCCTCAGAGATCTCTGATATTACCCGAATCTGCAAAAGTGAGGTTCTCGGGACTGGACCGACTATCAAACTTCCAGTCGCTTTTTTTAATGACCTCCCCGCCTTTGATTAGACCTGGCGTGGTCATGATCAACTGAGGCGTGTCACCTCCCGTCTGTATTTCCACCTCTCTGGTTTTCTAATTTCCCATGAATGTCAAGAGTTGATCACATAGTTTTTATTTTGCGTCTTTATTGTTTCCTTTTAAAATAACATACAAGTAATACAGCCTTATTGCCCAAGTTTCAAATAATGTAGAAGTAAGCAGAGCAAAGCTGAAAACCTGCCGCCATCCCTTCCACGCCCACTCTCCTCCTCTGAGATCACCACTGTCCACAGTTGGCCCTGCAGCTTTCCAGTCGCCTTTCCAGGTGTGGCAGTTTGATGTAACTATGAATTCCAAAAATATAATTGGATCATGCTTGTAAACTGATCTGTTAATCTGGGCATGATTAGGTTAGGATTAGGGCATTGAGCCCCACCCCTTAGTGGTTGGGGAATTGAATATAAAAGGCAAGGCAAAGGACAGTTGAAGCAGTCTTTTAAGAAGCAGTTTTGATGTTGGAAAGAAGACCCCAGGAGAAGAGAAGCAAGCCGTTCGCCTGATCGTCTACAGCTGACCTTGTGGAGGAAACAGGAGAAGCCCGGAGAGAAACGCAGCACCGGGAAGAGAGGAACCCCAGAAGCCTGAACCCTGGCAAACGCCAGCAGCTGTCTTGCTCTAACACGTGGCAATGGACTGTGGTGAGAGAAGAAACTTAACGCTTTATGGCCTGATATCTGTGGACTTCTACCCCAAATAAATACCCTTTATAAAAACCAACACATTTTTGGTATTTCACATTAGCACCCCTTTGGCTGACTAATACACCAGGTGTTTCCATGCAGTACGTGTATCCATACATCCATACATATACATGGCTTTTATTTCTCTCTCTTTTTTTAGATATCGATATGATTTTGCAACATTTTTAACGTTTTTTTTTCTCTTGGGGATTTTTTTATGTTAGGCTATGGATCTACCTTCCTATAGAATCTTAGGTATGTATGTATACATCTATAAGGGGTCATCCTGAATACATGGTTCTGCACTTTGACTTTTAAACCCTGGAAAACTCATCACATACTTATCTTCTTTGGTTTTATTAACAACTGCACCATTTAGATGTGGCAAAATTTATTAACCAGAACCCTGCTGAAGAACATTTTTTGTGACAAGTGAACTTATCTATCTGTCTGAGAGTCCTTTAATTGAGCCTGGTATTCTGCAGAGGAATCAAGAAACATGCGAGTCATTATGTGGGGAAGGGTGCTGGGTGGGAAGGAATGGAAAGGAGGTTCCCTGGGCGAGGAAGGGTTAGGAAACTGTTGTTTCCTAAACCCTCTAGTAATGTTGTTCAATAGTTGCAGTTAGTGGAGATCTTTATTTTCCAGTTGCAGCTTCTGTTAGTTTTGCCTCAAGCTCTTTTGACAAGCAATTCCAAATGACAGCTCCAGCTACACACTTGTCCAGCGATGGTTTCTGGAAAAGACAAGCCTTCCATTCTAATTAAAGATGCTCTGTGATTCATTTGATTCATTTCTTTTCATCATCTTGGCTCATGTTAAAGATTTTTTTTTTTACTTTATTTTGTATACTTAATAACAGAAAATATAAACAATAAAAACTAAAAGGTAAACACAGATGAATATATACATTTCTCAATTAAATGTACTGGATACATATAAAAAATTTTTTTAATCAAACAATATGTTACACAATATATTTGGTTCATAGAAACACAATCATACAGTATTTGTCCTTTTGTGTCTGGCTAGCTTCGCTCAACATAATGTCCTCCAGGTTCATCATGCTTTATGACTTCATTTATTCTTACAGCTGCATAATATTCCACCATGTAAATAGACCACAGTTTGTTTATCCATTCGTCTGTTGATGGACACTGGGGTTGCTTCCAACTTTTAGCAATGGTGAGTAATGTTGCTGTGAACATCGACGTGCAGATGTCAGTTCATGTCAATGCTCTCAGTTCTGGGTATATACCCAGTAGTGGTATTGCAGGGTCACATGGCAAGTCTATATTCAACTTCTTTAGGAACCGTCAAACGGTCTTAAGGTATTTTTTTTCTCACAACCAGTTGTGCATGAATGTAGTTGTTACTACCTTATATTGATATAACCTAACACTCTTAGAAAGATCTAAAAATAGAATAAAATGATCTAAAATTATTTAACTTTTTACTACATTGGCAATGTATTGGCCTAGGTGGTTTGCTTTCCCCTATAAGTACTGCCTCCTTGGTCTAATAAAATTCATCTAGATGTATTTCCCCAGAAAGACTTGAAACTGCTTTGTTGTGTTTTTTTACTTTGTTTGTTTGTTTCAGCATTTCTGGCACTGCGGTTCAAATTCTGTCATGCAGCCAAGCATCCACCAAGTGCTTGCTTATGAGCCTGTATTTCCTGTTACTGAGCATAACTGTTTTTTTTTTTTTTTTTTAAAGAAAAAACTCCCTGCCACTGAACCACTTTTTCATCTTCATTGTGATTTTAACCCCTCCTTATCCTGCTCTTTCCTCATCTTCTCCTGACTGCACTTGCCTCCTACTTAGCCTGGAACCTATGATTGGCTGTTCTGGCCATCGGTGCTGAGTCTGGAATCTCTTCTCCCCTTGGGGTTTCACTGTAGTTGGCTTGTCCACCGTTAGCCCTTAAGCTGCAACACATTGCTTGGGAAAGTGGGGAAAAAAAAAAAAAAATTGGCTCCTAGGACCACAGCAAATGCCACTTTTCTAACTTCAACTGGTTACTAAGCTCTCATTCTTACCTTAATGATTCCTTATCTAGTTCTCAAACAGCAACTTATTTCAGCTTCCCTGTCCTTCTCCAGGAATGAACAAAAATAAGTGGTGGGGGGGGGAGTGTAACCACTGACTAAAGAGTATTTATTGTTATTGTAGTTATTATCTTGTGTTAACTGAGTAACTTGTAACATTGAAATAAAAATTTAAAAATTAAAAATTTTTTTAAAAAGGACAATGAAATGTGTGGGTCAGGGCACAGCATATTGTGTGAGCTCAGGTGATGGACACCAGATTCAGCAGGGAGAAGAGGCAGGTGCTTCCTAGAGGAGCTAATCCTCCATCTGGATGCTGTTGAAGCAGCAGGAGTCACCACACACCACCAGGGGGGAGGGGCATCCCAGGCAGAGGGAGCAGCAGGAACACAGGAACGAAGAAAAGAGCAGCACAGGTGTCAGAGCGGCTCAGACTCCACATGGCTGGAAAGGCAGGGAAGGATGTGGCTAAAAGAGGCAGGAAGGGACAAACCATGCAGGGCCACATCCCTGCTAGGGAATCTGGATTTCATTTTGGAGAAACATGGAAGGATTTTAAGAAAAGAAGCCGGGCAGAGTTGCTGGGGAGGAGGCTCAGACAGAATCTAAGGAAGGAGTGATGAGGGCTAGACCAAGGCAGGAGCAGTGGAGTGTTCAGTCTGGGGAGAGAGTTAGGAGGCAAAATTGTTGGGATTCAGCCCCTGTATAAATAAATAAATGTATATACATGTATAAATAAAAACAGGGTCATGGGAGGATGTGGTAACAAAGGTGCCTCCCAGGTTTCTGCCCTGGCTGACGGGGCAGATGATATTACACACAGTAGGTTGAGAAGCTGTAGAAGGGACAGGAAGGCAGGTTCCACTTGGGTCATGCAGAGGCTGAGATGTAGATGAGCCCCCAGGTGAGTCTTCTCAGCAGGCAATTAGATATCCATTCCTGAAAGCTTATGAGGGAGTTCCAAACCTGAAAAGTAAATGTGGTATTCATCGGCCAAAAAAAAAAAAAAAAAAAAGTGATGGCTGGAGCCACGCGTGGAGATAGTTTTTCAAGGAGGGTACATATACAGACTGAGAAGAGGATCAAGTCCTGGGCTACACCACATGTGTAGGAGGCAACATTCCTGAGAAAGAGGTTGGGATAAAACACCCAGATACAGAGGAATGTTGCAAATGCTGTTGGGAAGAAGAGAGCTTCAAGAGAAGGACAGTGATCTACTGGGTCACATCCTACAAAGTGGACAAGTATGGGAAAAGCCTAAAAACTGTTCATGTGTGGCCAAATTTCTCCAGACCGCATCAGCCTATGATGAGGTACAGACAAGATCACTTTAGTAGTTACAGCTCATAGCTCACCTACGTCACTGGCTTACTGCCAACATCTGCATAGCAGGACCTCCACTCCCTGAAAAACATACTTTCTTCCCTCTAAGTATATCTGGGAGTGCCTGGGATGTCTCACACAAGCCCAAGAAGGGTCTTCATGTACTCTTCCACATATACAACCCCCTCTTGTCCACTGCCACTTGAGGACAGGATCTCCCTGCAGCCTCCACTGTGGATATTCCCTCCCCTCCAAGAATGCATAGAGTTCCATGCTGGGGTCCAAACTATAAGCCTACATGGTGCCAAAGAAGCAGTTTTCTATTATCTTACTTCTTCACTGACTGAAGCCACATCATTTTCTGAGAAACAGAGAGAACACCCCTATTTGCCATCTGTTCATGCTCCATGTCGCTCATAGTCCCTCGTGAAAATACTCTCTTCAACTTGTGTCCTGTGACCATCTAAGACTACAGGCACCAGCCCTTGAAGCTGAGCCATGGGGCTGATGATAGAGTCCCCTGCACCTCAGCCTCTGCCCCAGGGACCCAAACAACCACCTGCCTCTGTCCCCAGGTAACCCTAAGCAAACAGATCTTTTGGGGCATCCAGCTCACCAGTTTACCCAAAACTCCACAACCAAACTTCTGTGTTAGGCTCAGTCATGTTACCTGGCTACAAGGTAGTTTTGCAGCTTAGAGGTAACAGCTGATGTTGACCAAAGGAGTTTCAGCAGAATGGTGGAAAAGGAGGTCAGATTGCAATGAGATGAGGAGAGAGTGGGAGAGTGAGTAGAGTAGAGATAGCAAACATAATACCAAGTTTCATGAGGCTTGGCTGTTAAGGAAAGGGTCATAGCAGAAAAGCAAAGTCAAAGAAGGTGGTGGTGGTTTTTAACATGGAAGAGACTCAAACATAGTCAGGTGCTAAGGAAAAATTGCCAGGAGAGACAGAACGGCTGGCACCAGACACTGAGGAGAGAAAGACTCTGAGGGAATAGCCAGGGACAAGGCTGGCTGATGAGCCATTGGCCACTTGAACTCGAGGTTTTTGGTTTTTGATAAATAACTGAGGCATTTTATTTTTCCATTAAGCTTCTTAGTTTCTTAGTATCACAATGGAATGACGAGAAAACAAGAACAACAAAAAATGAGTCTTTCCAAATCTGACAGATTTCAAGGCAATGTGGGGGTTAGGGGAACTTAGGGAGGCGACTGGCCACAGAAGTCTGAGCTAAAGGAAGAAAAAGAGGAGACATACAGTCTCGATGCCTAGTTATTCAGGAGGGAAGTGGAGCTATGGGTCAGGTAGCTTCAAATCGACCAGGACAAGCTGTCTCCAGCCTTCCAGCCTAGCACATTCTTTTTGTTGGCATACCTCTCATTCAGTTTCCTCTCTGTGACTCAGACATTAGGTTTTTCATTTTGCCATTTTAATTTTAGTAACGTTAGTGTCACAGTAAAAAGCGCTTCCAAGAGTCCATTTTCTCCCACTGTCTTAATTTCCAAATACTTGGGATTCCACTGACATGACAGTGGTGGTATCCAGTGCTGGCCCTGGCTCCATTTCTCTGAAGATACTCCAGTTTCCACAAAAAACTTCCTGGGGAAAAGCATGAATCACTTTTAAAGGAGGAGGGTGTGAAGACCAGACCTATGACTAGAAAACTTTGCTCTATCATCAGAGGGAATGGGCACTGTGGGGAAAAGCATCAGATTTTCTAGTCCTGCAGTCCCTGCCTCATGTCTTATAAAACTTGAGGTGAATATGGTAGCTGAGTTATTATATGACTTCCACTCACAGTGAGAACAGAGGCTCACAAACAGAGGGTCAAACGGAGAAAGACCCTCATTGAAACTGTAGTTTGAAATCAGTTAATGTTGGAAACTGCTGCTCAAGGATCACAGACTCAAGTGTTTACGGGGGAAGCAGGTGTCTCAAGGGCGTGGTCCAGCCAAGTGGGGCACGTGGCAAAGGGAGGCAGCTATCTGCCCTGCCCCAAAGGGCAACAGCTGCTCAGTATTGCCAGACCTGCCTTTTACGGAGGAAGTCTTCTATTCCTATTTCTAATTCTCAGCCCCCTCCTGTAGGGGGAAGGTCAAATAAATTAAATCAAGTCTAGATTCTTTGGAGAACTCTCTGGATTTTTAAGTGTTGGGGAACTAATTCCATTAAAACAATAACAGCAGCCACAACACCACTAACACCCTTTGTACGGGCCAAAGAAACCACGCTGGGAGCAGCCTCAGGACCTGCGCACAGTCACAGTTTCAATCTCACTCCTCTGAAGAGATTGCAAATCATTCTGTTTCTTGTTTGTGCCTGTTTTTTAAACCTGTGTCTCCGAGAAAGAAAACAAGAGATTTTGCCCAAAGAGGTCACTGCCTTCTCAGCCCCTTCTCTGGGCACTTTATGCTTCCCCAGAGGGCAATTTGACTCTGATCTCTGCCAAAGGGCAGGCATTCAGGAAAGGCCTGAAGACAGCAGAGACACCCTGGGCAGAGCTCTTGTGATTAAACAGCAAGCGTTCCTTCTCAGGCTTGCCTTACTTAGGAATCACGCCAGGCTGGAATGACTTTGGGGCTGTCCCTTTAAAACTCGAGCACGCTACCAAGCAAACTCCTCCTCCAAGGAGGTTCCTTTAAAGGAGAGCCAGCTGTCTGGGCCTCTGTTTTACACCCGGAGCAATACCTGCAATTAGGGATTCCTCCCGGGGAGGCAGCTGCCAGTCGGCATGGCTCAAGAATTTGTGAATAGCAAAATCCACCCAGGGAAGGTGGTTGTGTTCATCAAGCCCACCTGCCCCTATTGCAGAAAGACACAAGAGATTTTCTGTCAAATACCCATCAAGCAAGGACTTCTGGAATTTGTCGATATCACAGCCACCAGTGACACAAATGCGATTCAAGATTATTTCCAACAGCTCACAGGGGCAAGAACGGTGAGCCTGGGGTTTAGCTTTAAAAAACTGGGGGAAAGGCTCCCAGATTCCTTTTTCTTGTCAGGCTGTGGAAGGGTACACCTATGCCTTTCTCTAGGGCTTCTTCAATCGAGGGAGGGCTGTGAGGGGTGGGGGTGGAGGGAGTCTGAGCGCAGACACCGCTCACTTGAATGGGCGGCCAGGCTGTGGCCGACAGCCCTGTTGAACCAGAGGGGGGAGCACAGCTGACGTGTGCTCTGGGTCAGTGGCCCAGTAGCTTCTCGGGAGAGTCATTTCAGGAGTTACCTGGAGTCCTTGTTTTAAGCCCTGCCATGCAATGACGCTTCTCAGCTTGCGGGCTGGAAGTGATCTAAACCTTTCTGTTTCTCAACATGGGAATCTTGTACGTTGCTCCTTCTGTTTTCATTTGTCTGAGTGTTTCTGCTGCCCATCAGTCTTTCCTCCAGGCTTTAACCATAACCTAATGTGGTCATCCTTCCTTAACTTACCTAATTCTTTCCCCTGAAGAAATCACAAGACACGTTATTTTCCCCTTGCTCTAAATTATGGGATGTTTCCTGGTCTGTCACGGTAGGAAGGGGCACTCTGGAGTTCAGAGGCCAGAATACTTTAAGATCCCTCTGCCTCAAATGGACCATAGGACCCCAAGAACTACTGTCTTCTATGGGAAAAGACTTGTCTTCCTTGGATCCCACAGCTTCTCGCAGAATGCCAGCCGGCCAGATCACTTTATCAGTTATGGTGATGAATGGGGTGATAGATATCCCACCAGATCATACAAGGTCCCTTTAAGGTTGAACATTCTAGAACATAGTGTTTGCAGAAGCGCATGTCCTATTTCAGTTTGTTTGAGTTTTCTCTGGGTTCTAAGTACAAAGCATTGGTGGTTGATTCCCCCTTCCTCCCCAGAAATCAGCATTGCGGTGCAGAGTAAAGCTAAAAACCTATTAGCTTTAGTTGCTGTCGAGGCCCAGCTGTGAGCTGAGGATTCTTCTCTCTGCCAGAAGACACAATGGCAGGCTCCTGCCTGAGGTAGCCCCGGTCCTGAGAGAAAGGACAGTGCAATTACTTCTTGGCCCCCACTGTGGCTGGCACAATAGATCCCTCTCAGCAAGTGATTCCCAAACTTGGCTCACATTAGAATCACCTACAGAGCTTTTTAAAAGTCCTGATACTGAAGTCTCACCCCTTACCAATTAAATCAGTATGCCTGGGGGTGGGAGCTAGCAGTCAGGATCGTCAAAGATCCCGAGGTGATTCCAATGTGTAAAACATTTGGGAACCAGGTGATTCCAATGTGTAAAACATTTGGGAACCAGTGTGCTTAGTCTGGCAGCATTCTATTCTCTAGCAGAAAAGACAAACCTTTCCACTCATTCATTCAACAAATATCTCTGTCTACTGTGTACCAGGCACGGGGAGTACAAGCCATGAACAAAACAGACAAAACCGCCTGCCTTTGTGGAACTTACATTCTAGTGGAGGAGACAAATAATAAATACAATAAAATTGTATATTGGAGGGCAGTAAATGATTCCATGCAATGGAGAAAAGTAGGAAAGGGAGGTAGGAAGCAGGGTGTAATATTAAATACAGCCATTAGAACCTCACTGAGAAGGTAGCATCTGAGTAATCTCTAAAGGAGGTGGGAAGGCAAGACAGGCAGAAATGTAGAGGGAGAGCATTCCAGATAGAGGGAACAAGTGTGCCTGGGAGGTTTATGGAATGGCAGGGAGGCCAGTGTGGCTTGAGCATCGTGAGTTAGTGGGAAAGTAGGAGGAGATGAAGTCTGAGAGGCAAAGGGTGATAGACTGAGAAGGGCCTTTTAAGCTGTTGTAATGAATGTGGCTTGCACTCAGGATGAGAAGAGACCCCATTGGAGAGTGCTGAGTAGAGGACTGACCGGTTCTGACTTATATTTTGAAAGGGTCACCCTGACAGTTTTGGGGGGAAGAGGGTGTAGGAGGACGAGGGCAGTGTCGGGAGACTTCAGGAGGCTATAGCAGTAATCTAGGTGGGAATGATGGTGTCTGTATCAGGGAGGTAGCTAAGGAGGCTTTGGTGAGAAGTGTTGGGAAATAGTTTGAGTAGCCTGATTTGAGTAATCTTAGAGTGCAGAAGACACTGCCTGGCTGGGAACTGGGGACACCTACTCTAGGAGAGTAAGGGCCCCAATATTACCCAACTTGTTTTCTTGACAGGAACCGACTCTCAAGGGTTTCCTCCTCTTTCCTCAGCCGAATCAACGGTGTCTCTGTGTTTCCTGTTTCACCTCCTCCCCGGCCCCACAGTTTGTGCAGCTCCCTTTAGGGGTGTGCTTTTAGGCAGTTTTGTATTGCCCAGCCTGGAGGGTGGATGTGGGGGCGAAGGAGACTTTCCTCTCTCAGGTAAATCGGCGTCTTGGCTAGATAGCCCTCAAGACAGCTTGGTCTCAGCAGCAGGGGGTGGCCGTAGGTCTGTGGGTTTTCAAAGCCTCCTGCTTGAGAGGAATAAATGGCCGGCTGCTCAGTCTAAACCAGGGATTTGCAAAGTGTGATTCTGGGACCAGCAACATCAGCATCGCTTGGAAGCTTGTTTGAAATGCATATTCTCGGGCAGCGACCAAATTTCTTAATCAGAAATTCGGCGGGGTGGGGCACAGAAATCTGTGTTTTAACAGGCCTGTGAGCCTGATGCATGCTCAAATCTGAGAACCACTGAAGGACTCTCTGCTTCTCAAGTCACCCTCTGGTTACACTCAACCCCCTTCTGCCCAAGTTTAAAGGTGGAGATGCCGCAAGCCATGGGAGGAGTGACAATTGCTGTCTTTTTGAAAATATAGAAGTTCAAGAATGAACAAATTGTATTCTGGTTTAAAGATCAGATAATTTTTATTTAATGAGGCAATGGCTTCAACAGAAGGAGATGTGCAATATGATTACATTGGCATTACATTAGGACTCTCTCCCCTGCTTACTGTTACAACTGACCAGAGCCAAGTCTTGGGATATAGAAGCTGTGAACGGGCCAAGAATTTGGGAAGAAAGCGTCGTTTACTCTAAAAAATGGCCAGGTCAAGGGAAATTTCGGGTTTCTCACCTCATCTTTCTGCTGCTGCTGTTCTTTTTTTTTTTTTTTTTTTTTTAAGATTTTATTTATTTATTCATTCATCCCCCCCTTGCTGCTTGTGCTCGCTGGGCCAGCCAACCACACCGGGCGGGCCCGCCCCCACCAGGAGGCCCCGGGAACCAAACCCGGGGCCTCCCATATGGCAAACGGGAGCCCCACTGATTGAACCACAGCCGCTTCCCTGCTGCTGCTGTTCTGTTAATAAAAACAATGCTGCGTTGATGAGGCTTTCCTTCCTATTTGCCAAACGTCCTACACAACACTGTGTGCAGGTGGTGCTGGCAGTATCTTCTGTGACTGAATGTGACATTTCCAGTTTTTCTCATTGGATCCTAAGTGGCACAGCCAGCTCCAGAACTGGGTCCAGTATGTTCTTTCCCTCTTTCTCAGAACAGGAAGTACCATGGAAATTTGATGCAGGATTACTTTTTAAATGTTAGACCTTTACTTTTTATTGATTTTTGTGTGTGTGTGTGTGTGGTAATGTATCATAATATTTTCCCTTTCAACTATTAATTCAGTTGCATTAATTATTTTTATAATGCCATGCCACCATCACCACCTCCCATTACAAAACCTTCAGCACCCCAAACAGAAGCTTTGTACCCATTAAGCAATACCTCCCCATTCCCCTCTCTCCCAGCCCCTGATAACCCCTAATCTATTTTCTGCCTCTATGAATTTGCTTATTCTTGATATTTCATATAAGCAGACTCAGACAATATTTGTCTTTTTGTGTCTGGCTTATTTCACTTAGCATGCTTTCAAGGTTTGCTTTTCATTTTTAAAGTCCATTTTCCACCCAGACTCCATTTTTTATAAAAATACTACAAGAACATACCTGCAATAATTTAGCCTTTTCTCATCTATCTGGCTTTTTAAAAAATTCACTTGAATTAAGATTTCTGAAGAAAATCAAAAGCTTTAAAAATATTTTGACTGCTTCCTACCTCTCACCTCCCCCACCCCTTCTGGTACATTCCTAGTGTTGGGGACGAGAACCTGCTTGCTTAGTCAGGTGACCTATTTTGTCACCTGCCGGTCAGCCTGTGTGTAATGCCCTTGGCCTGGAAATTGCCTGGGCCACAGTGAGGAGAATTCCTCTTCCCTCAAGATTCCAGTAAGTCTTCTGGAATTCTGGAATGTGGCTGGAGGAGCAGGCAGGGAGGGAACATGTATGTGACTAGGGATGCACCCATTCCACAGGTCCGCAGGTATAATGACTATGTCATTCTGGCCTGCCTTGGGTGACCCACCCAAGCCAGGTGTGACGGCAAAGCAGATGAATGTCCCTGATCCCAGAACTGTGGCATTTAAGCATCTTATGATGGGCCTGGGATGAAAGAATGAGACCCAGGCACCATTGCCTTCTCCCCCGGTTGAGGACAGAGCTCATCTGTGTCTTAACTAGGAGAGGTGACTATAACAAACTGGACCTAAAAATCGGGGGCAGAGACCTAGTGTAATTACTTTTCCAGTTGTATTTAGAAACAATCTCCTGGTTGCCGTGGCTCAGCTTAAGGGCTCAGGGAGTGGTCATAGCTGCAGAGAAACCAGAAATCCATGGGTTGGCTCACTGTAACCAAAATTCTTTCCCTGAAACATGTTTCTGTAGAGTGAACTTTTTAAATCATTTTGACAAGTTGGACAACCTCCTGCACAGTGCACTCAATTTGAAGAGTTTCCTGGCTTAAAAACATTTTTTAATAAATAAATTTGCTCTTAGTAAGAAAGTTCTATCCTAAAAGAACATACATGTGGAGGTTATAACATAATTTGGAAAAATTTGCATCATGGGAAATAGAGGAAGGATCATTCTTTGTAATCTAATAATTAAATTCCTTAAGTGCCCTGGTTTCTTTGCTTTTATAGGTACCTCGGATCTTTATCGGAAAAGATTGTATAGGTGGGTGCACTGATCTAATAAACATGGAAAAGAATGGGGAACTGGAGACCCGGCTACGACAAATTGCAGCTCTAAAATAATTACAGGTGAGTGAAATGTCAGGCCAGGGACATGGGAAGACAGGAGAATTCCACTGTCAATGTTTTATTATATTCCAGAAAATATTCTGGCTAGGGAAATAATGATTTGGGGTGATTTGAGGAACTGTGATATCAATCATTTATGAATTTCAACATTTTACAAAGGGATTGTGCCAATGGGAGAAGTCCTTGCACTCAATCTTCATTTGACAAATATTTATTGAGCATGTACTACTTATCAGACATTATACTAGGCTCAGGAAACACAGTGATAATAAAAATATAAAATCGAACTTATGTTCTAGAGAACTAGACAGATCAAAAACAAGTAAGCAAACAATTCCTGAAACAAATAAATAATATGACAGAACAGGGTGGATGCAGGGAGCAAATATAGTTAAGATGGTGAGGGAGGGCCTTTTTCAGAAATTGGTGGTTGAGCTGAGACCTGGTTGATAAGGAGAGAACCAGGTAAAGGTGAAACAGAAGAGCTTTCTAGGTGGGGAAATAGAAAGTGAGGTGGCAACAAGTATGAGATGTCAAAGAATAGGAAGAAAGAAGAGCAGATTGAACAAAGAACAGTGAGGAAGAAGAGTGGTAAGAGGGGTCAGAGCACACAGGCCATTAGTCTTTAGTTGACTGGAAAACTGTAGGGAGTTGGACTCTTTAGAAAGGAACCAAGATAGGATTAGGGTCTGACAACCTCCCTTCTTCCCCTCCCTCCACCATCAGCTCTCCAGAGATGTCAGTGCTAGCTAACTTCTACATAGGCCAATTTCACAGACATCATACACAGTGTTTCTTTAGTCAAGTGGTAAATTTACAGTTCTCTAATCAAAATGTTCTTTGACAAGTATCTGTTACCCACTAATTAATAATAACTTGGCAATGAGTATACATAATTTGTGATATTATTCAAATAGCACAGAAGTGAGGGGGAGGGGAAGTAAAATAAATAAATAAATAAATAAAGTTCCCTGAAATAAGATAAAATCAATATTATGATCTTATAATTCTACATCAGCACACTGTTGGGCACTATTTGGGTTAGCTTTCTCTATCACCCCATGCATTATAGCACTCAAAACCTAATTTACTGTTGAGCAAAACTTTTCCTAACATTAGACCACTTTTAGCAGTTTAGGTTAAGAATGAAAGAAAACAAACTACTTTCTAAGAAGACAGGAAATACCATTTCCCAGCTACCTGTGTTCAGGTGGGCATTAGAGTCCCCCATATTCATAAGATCTCTTTATTTGCATTGTCCTTTTCCTTTAGAGCAGGAGTTCTTAACCTTTTTTGTTCTATGGACCCCTTTGCCAGTCAGGTAAAAACCACGGACTCCTTTCTAAGTCCACACTATACTGTGTATTTAGTAAATATATCATGCCCACACCAACACATCCCCATAAGAATAATGTTTTTGATTTTTAAAATTTCAGTTCAAGCTCATGGATTCCTTGTTAAGAACCCCTGCTTTAGAACTACATCAACACCACCTGTAGCAGGCTGTGTTTAAGAAGCAAAAGTAAATCTTCTGGTACTGAAGGGGAAATGAGGGGAATTTAGCTTTCCAAGAAGATCAATTCTTTGTTTCTTTCCTAGCAGAACAGACCCGAATGATGTCCCCCTTGAGAACTGGATGGCATCACCAACAATAACAGCACTTCTTGGTGGATGGATCTGGGGCTATTCTTACCCAACTACAGCAACTGTTTACTTAAATTCTGAAATAAATTAAATAATAATAGGTGGAGTGGAATTTGGGGTGTGGGGTAGAAAGTGTTTCTTCTTTTGGATCAGTATTAAAAAGTAGACCAACTTTACCCCACATCTTGGGGCTGAAAAGATTGACGGACTTCTGGGTTTCTTCTGGATTGGGCTTTTGGGTTCCAAAAGACCATGATGAGTTTTGGTTTAGGATTCATTCATTGACCCAAAACAATGTTCTTTTTGACATTTTTCTTACTGTTTTCCACGTGCCAGCATTCCTCTACCCCTAACTCTAAACCAGTGTTTCTCAATCACAACCATGTTTATTCCAGGCCCTCCAGGATGAACCTATATTTGGGCTTTGGTACTACCCAACTTATTTTGCCGGGCTTGACTTTTTTTTTTTTCTCCCACTGAACACTGTGTGTGTGTGTGTATATATATATTTTTTTAACTTTATTTTGTACATTTAATAATTAAAAATATAAACAATCAAAAACTAAAGTAAACACAGATGAATAAATATATACATTTCTCAATATACTGGATACATATAAAAATTTTTTTGAATCAAACAATATATTTGGTTCATAGTAATGCATTCATACAGTATTTGTCCTTTTGTGTCTGGCTTGCTTCACTCAACATAATGTCCTCCAGGTTCATCCATGTTGTCATATCCTTTGACTTCATTTCTTCTTACAAATGCATAATATTCCATCATGTGGATAGAGCACAGTTTATCCATTCGTCTGTTGATGGACACCTGGGTTGTTTCCAACTTTTGGCAATGGTGAATAATGTTGCTATGAACATCGGTGTGCAGATGTCTGTTTGGGTCACTGCTCTCAGTTCTTCTGGGTATATACCCAATAGTATTGCCAGGTCATGTGGCAAGACTATATTCAACTTCTTTAGGAACTGCCAAACAGTCCTCCATAGTGACTGTACCATTCTGCATTCCCACCAACAGTGAAGAAGTGTTCCTGTCTCTCCACATCCTCTCCAACATTAGTAGTTCTCTGTCTTCTTAATAGTGGCCATTCTGATAAGTGTGAAATGATATCTCATTGTAGTTTTGATTTGCATTTCCCTAATCATGAGTGATGTTGAGCATTTCTTCATGTGCTTTTTTGCTATTTGTATTTCTTTGGAGAAATGTCTGTTCAAGTCTTTTGCCCATTTTTTAATTGGGTCGTTTGTCTTTTTATTGTTGAGTTGCAACATCTCTTTATATATACTGGATATTAAACCCTTATCAGATATGTGATTTCCAAATATTTTTTCCCATTGAGTTGGCTGCCTTTTCACCCTCTTGACAAGGTCCTGTGAGGTGCAGAAGTGTTTAATTTTGAGGAGGTCCCATTTATCTATTTTTTCTTTTGTTGCTCATGCTTTGGGTGTAAGGTCCAAGAAACCAACTACTACAAGGTAGTAGGATTTTGGGGCTGCTTCAGCCTGTCCTCTAGCTATATTTCTGGAGAAGAGATTCCTGTGTCTTACTAATCTGCCATCTTACCAGAAGCTGAGGGCTTGACTTTCTAGAGTTTGTGTTATGAAATCAATAGCTTTTTAAATGTGCTTTTTCAAACTACATGCATCTCTCTCTCCGTCATCTTCATCCCACCTTATCCCATATTGAGGCAGTGTTTCCCACCTTGACACGTTAGAGTTCTCATGGGAAATGTTCAACAATTCCATGAAACAGGTTGAAATGTAAAAATTTAAAATTTATCATAGAAATCTTGCAGTTCCTTCACTCAAGAATGTCTGTGGAAGGAGCTAAATTTGAGAAACACTGTCCTAAACGCTCTCAATTTTTTCCCACTTTTTGAAAATTTAAGAATCCCTTTCCATGAAGTTTAATTTTGTATTCTAGAATTGCAAGACTGTTCTTTTCCTTTTGAGGTGTCTACTGTGAATGGTTAATTTCTTTTCTAATAAAGAAGAATCCATAGATGATGATTCTGTTTTACGTTCTTTTCCATGTCTGAAGCCCTTAAGAAATGGTATTAGTGTGAAATACACTGACTTAAAGCTTTATTCATGTTTGCTCCCTGCTATTATAAAGGCATGTGTTGCTGTCACTCACTGAGCACAAACGTTTGATATAACTTTTTAATATTGATCTGACATAGGTTCAAGTGAGGTATGTCACCAATAGCCTACTGAACAATGTTCCATTCCGTTTTTCTATTTCCTACATGTCTAGATTCCCAGGGCTGCCAAAACAAAGTACCACAAACTGGATGGCTTAAAACAACAGAAATTTCTCTCTCAGTTCTGGAGGCCAGAAGTCTGGACCACACTCCTTCTAAAGTCTGTAGGGAAGAATTTGTTCCATGTCCCTTTCCTGGCTTGTGGCATAACGGAACCTCTGCCTTGTCATCACATAGCCATCTTCTCTATGTCTCTTCACATGGTGTTCTCCCTTCCTCTGTGTCCAAATTTCCTCTTCTAATGACACTAGTCATATTGGATTGAGGGCCCATCCTATTCAAATATGACCTCATTTTAACTGGCTCTATATGCAATGACCCTATTTCCAAATAAGGTCACATTCATAGGTACCAGGGGGAAGAACTGCAATGCCTCTTTGGGATGGAGGGGTGCAATTCAACCCACACCACCACTCTTGTACTTTTGGCTTCTTTTCCTTTTCCTTATAGGTCCTAGCTGCTCCCTTCAACCAGGATTGCTGTGGATGATTTTATGGGTTACACAGTGAACAACACTATGAATGTCCTTGATCTGTTCTGGACCACTTGCCTGTACTTTCACACTTCTGAGTCCTTGCTCTTTGTGTTTCCTTCTCTTGAGATGCCCTTCCTTCTCCATTGTTGTATTGTCAAACTCCTCATTCTTCAAGGCCTGACTTACAAACAACCTCCCCTGTAATTTGCCTCACCTCTCACTGCCTTTTGACTAGAAAATGTAATTTTTCCTCTTCTGTAATCCTGAAACACACTATAGCTCTTTTACAACTCTCATTAGGTTATATTAATAGTAATCATTTGTATTTTTGTTTCTAGCATGGAAATTTAATTTTACCAAAGCAGTAAATGTGTGAGGTTTAAAAAACCAAACAGTACTAAAAGTCTTTCCTGCTCCACTCCTCCCCAAAATCCAGTCCTGGCCACAAATTTATCAGTTTCATGGAGTATTTAAGCCTATTTTAAAATATTGTAAAACATGAGACATATAGGAGAGTATATAGAATACATAAGTTCTATTTAAATTAACACTCATGTATTTACTTCCCAGGATATACATGTTTTGAAGGTACTAAATAATAATATACCTTAGAGACCCATATGCCCCTGCCCAAGGGTATCTTCTTCTTACACCTACAAAGGTAACGACTAGCTCATTTTTTATCATTCTGATGTATCTCTTTATAGTTTTACTACTATAATATCCCTAAACAATACATTTTGGTTTTGGAAAGCAGTAGCAAGCACCACCTAGTTGTGGATAGAAAGGGCAATATTATTGCAATTACAGGCAGAATCCCAGGAGAAGATGAGCTGAACATAGATTATGAGTCATAGTCTGGTTCCAGCATCCTGTCAGTTTACTAGATCCTCTTCTGGGGATGTCAGAGCTGTACTGAGTGATTTCTTAGAAACACAGGCCACCCCACGGTCTGAGAGGCTGCTGTGTGAATCTGGTACTGGGCATCCTCCAGATTTATGGGCAATGGGAGTGGGTTGCTCTGCATTTTCGCTTCTAAGCGCAGCATAACCCACCTCCAGCTCTCAGGAATAGATCAAAGCACACCATTTCTGTGGGAGTCAAATGAGTCTCCTCAAGTGGCTGGAGGTGTGGTGTGATCGGCACAAGGCAAGCTAAGTACAGATAAGCGTCTGCTTCAGGCTCATCTGGGCATTCTGTCCTCAAGGTTTTTTGTTTTTTGGTGGTTTTTCAATAAGTACATTGACAGAGCCCTCAGCATGGAAAGTTACACTGCTCCAGTCTGGACTGGCCACCCCCTCTGTCTGGCACACAGCTCTCTTCCTGGGGATTCCCTTTGCTTCTCTCCTGTGTCAGATCTCCTATTTCCTGTGTCCCACATAGATTAGTTAGGATACATGCTAAGCTGCTGTAGCAAAGACATACAGAAAGCTTATTTCTCTCATAACAGTCCAGAGGCAGGCAGGTGACATTGCTCCATGAGATTACAATCAACCCAGTAGTTGCATATGCCAGTTTGCTCACAACCCATTGGCCAAAACTTAGTCTCATGGCCGCAGTTTGCCACAGGGAAGACTAGGCAACGTTGTCTCTGACTGGGAAGCCTTGCCCAAATAAAACTCAGGGAGGTCTACACCAAACAAACAAAACAAAACAAAATAAAAAAACCCCACAGGAGGTGGTGGGAGGAGAATGGATATTGAAGAAAAATTAGCAGATTGTGTCTCTTGTGGAGCACCTATTTTCCATGGCTTTTAATAAAGAGAATGGGAGGTTAAACTTTTTGAAAACTTCCTTGTCTGAAAATCTTTATTCTACCCTCATACTTAATTGAGTATACATCTGGATATAGATTTTAGTTTGAAATCATTTTCCTTCAGAAGTTTGAAGGCATTGCTCATTGTCTTTTGCTTACATTATTGTTTTTGAGAGGTCTGAAGCTATTCTGATTTTTGATCCTTTGTATGTGACCTGGTTTGCTGTTTTGGGTGGTTTTTTTTTTTTTTTTTTTTTCTGTTCTAGAAGTAACAAAATCTTCCCTCTGATACCTATGCTCTGAAATATCACAATCATGTGCCTCATTGTAGATCTATTTTCATACACTTTGGAAGATCTATTCAACCTGACAATTTCTATTCTTTAGTTCTTGGAAATTTTATTGGATAACTCTATTGATAATCTCCTCCCCTCCCTTATCTCTGTGTTCTTTTTCTGGAAATCCTTGTCCTTTAAAAAAAAAAAATATATATATATATATATATATATGCCTATTTTCTCTTTTTTTCCCTGAGGGATTTCTTCATCTTTATCTTCCTACCCTTCTATTGAGTTTTTAATTTATATCATGTTTTTAAAATACTTTTAAAAATTCCTTTTTAAAGATACTTAAATTATATAAATGTTACATTAAAAATGTAGGGGATTCCCATATGCCCCACTCCCTACCCCTACCACACTTTCCCACATTAATGATATCCTTCACTAGTGGGGTATATTTGTTACAATTGATGAACACAGAGCATTGCCACTAAGTGTGGATTATAATTTATATTGTAGTTTAAACTCTCTCCTGAGTTTATGGCAAGATATATAATGGCCTGTATCTGTCATTGCAACATCATTCAGGACAATTCCAATGTCCCAGAAATGCCCCCATATTACACCTGTTTTTCTCCTCTCCCTCCCCTCAGAACCTCCAGTGGCCACTACCTGCACATCAATGATAAAATTTCTTCCATTTCTATAATCACAATAAGTCTATAGTAGAATACCAGTAAGTCTACTCTAGTCCATCATTCATTCCCCAATCCTGAGTACTCAGGGATGGTGATGCCCACTCCACCTCTAATTGAGAGAGGGCTTCAATCCCATACAGCAGATGGATGGCACTCTCTTGCTTGCAGTTGTAGACTCTCTCGGCTCCTTGGAATGGTCATTGTCCATCATCATCTCCTTGTTAGTTGTCGTGGGTGAGTCTAATTAACTGGAGAGTAGGTGTTGCAACTCTTTTGAGATTCAGGGCCCAGCTGGTACATGGACAGTCCAACAATTTAAGTCTCTTGGGTGTACACCTATCAACTCTAATACTAAGCATAGGTTCAAATAAAAGGGTCAGAAGAGCCATGTGTAGGGAAACCACAACTGGGTCCAACTTTGTCACACTGGGGAGCATAAATTCCAAAGTAGGGCCCACTGGCAAGGCACAAAACTCCTGAGCTATCTGCCCTGACCATAGGACCTAGGTGTCTCCAAAGCCCTCAGGAGCCCTGCTATTTGAGTTAGTATTTACTTTGGCAGTCAATGAGATCCTGCTGAGACATGCATAAGTGTAACTTCTGGAATGACCTCCCAACTCACTTTGAAGTCTTTTAGCTATATAAACACATTTGTCTTTACCTTTTCCCCCTTTTGGTCAAGATCTTTCTCTAGTTGCATTGCTAGTTGGTTCTTGGTAGTAATCCCTTGGTGCCAGGGAGGCTCATCCCCGGGAGTCATGTCCTATGCCGGGGGCAGGTGTGTGTGTGGGGGGAGGTAATGCAGTTATACGCTGAGTTTGGCTTAGAGAGAGGCTGCATTTGAGCAACAAGGAGGCTCTCAGGAGGTATATATCATGTTTTTAATTTCCAATAGCTCTTCAATATTATCTAAGTATTCTTTTTTATAGCATCCTGTTTTTGTTTCATAGAGGCAGTACCTTCACTTACCTCTGAGATTACTGTAATTTTGTAAACTCTTATTGAATTGTTTCCAACTATGATATTTTTTATTTTCAAGAGTTCTTTCTTGTTCCCAGTAGTTTCCATTTTCCTTGTTCTTTATGGAAGAAATCACTTCTTTTCTCTTTCTGGACATTAATTACAGTTGGGCTTTTAAAATATTGTCTTCTGATTCCTACATTATCTCAAAGTACCTATTTTCTTTTCTTTTCCTTTTTTTTTTTAAATTTAAAACAAAATATCTCAAATGTCTGCCTGTCTATATTTAAGAATGAGACACTAAAAAGCTGGTTGGAAGATTTTTGAGCATGGATTGAGCTTGTCAACTTCTCCATAGAGCCTTTGTTCAAATGTCACCTTTCCAGCAAGGCCTTCCAGATTACCTATTTAAAATTTCAACACCACCCTCCTCCACCTTACATTCCCTATCCTTCTTCCTTGTGTTATTTTTCTCCATGGCATTTATCACCTAATACATTGTATACTTTACTTCTTTATTTTATTTATTGTCTGTCTTCACCACTAGCTCCTTTAGACCAGGGATTTGTGTCTGTTTTATTCACTGCTGAATGTGCAGCATCAAGAAGCCTGCCTGGTACATAGTAGGCACTTGGTATATATCAGTTGAGGGTTTGAATAAATGCATGAATGAATGACTGGGTATGGATCTGGACATTTTACTGGAAGATCCCCTAACGGTCAGTTCCTGGATATCTTTCCTTCTGAAATGTTCAGTTTCTCCAATTTCACAGCTGGGGGTAGGGCCTTGCTGCCAGAGTTCTGGCTGCCAAGCAGGGGAAAGGGGCTTGGCAGCTCCCCGCTCATTGTGCAGATTCTCATGTAATCTCCTGTTTTCTCTCTGGCTCCTTGCTGAGTAATTTTGTGTGATACACAAGGATAGAAAAGATTATCATCCAAAGAGCACTGAGAGGTTGGCAGAAGGGGTTGGAAGGGGAAAGCAACAAGAATAACCAAGCAAAAATTCATAGTCAAAGCTCTACTCCTGTTTAGTTACCAAAACAAGTGACTCAATCCCCTGCAAATGTCTCATTTTAATAACAGCCTTCTTTCCACTTCCAGCTTAGTTCCCTAAGTGGACACCTGACAGCCATTCCTCCTGATTCAAGGCCAACTGACTATAGTCCTTTGTGGGGAACAACAGCCAGCAGCGACAAATGTGTCCATGTGGCCCAGACCACACTATTTATGTCCCCAGTGAGGACTACTAGGCCATTATTTTGAAATATGACTGTAAAAGCCATGCTTCCTAATTCACTATGCCATAATTATTGTTAGTAGGTCCTGGGAAATAATTTAAAGAACCAGGTTTCTGAGGTATTTGCATAAAATTCCTCTCCATATTAATAGCAGTCTTTTCTTATTAAATACACTGAACTTTTGAAGGGGCAGAACTTAATCTTGTCAATTAGTGGAGAATTCTGGCCTGGTTCCTTTAAGTACAAGCAATATTTTAACATAGGTCTATATTTTTGTGCAGGTTTATATTTCCTGTCCCAAGGTGACTTTTCTGATGAGCTGTGCAGAGCTGAAAGGATGGGGAAAAGATGGGGAATTAGGAGAACTTTGTTGGACCTTTTGATTTAGGTCAGTTCAGTTAAGGTGTGGCCCAACTGAATAAGTTGCTTTATATATTTTGGCTCTGCTTTGGGTGCATATATATTTATAATTGTTATGTCTTCTTGTTGAGTTGACCCCTTTAGCAATATAATGACTGCCTTTGTCCCTTGTAACAATTTTTCACTTAAAGTCAATTTTATATGATATTAGTATAGCTACTCTGGCTCTCTTTTGGTTAAATTTGAATAGTATATTTTTTTCATCCTTTCATTTTTAACTAACTTATGTGTTTGAATTTAAGGTGAGTCTCTTGTAAACACCACAGAGTTAGGTTGTGTTTTTTAAAAATCTATTCTGCCAATCTCTACCTTTTGACTAGAGAGTTTAATCCATTTGCATTTAAAGTCATTATTGATAACTTAGGACTTTCTTCTGCCATTTTGCTTTTTAGTGTTTGTTAAGTCTTAAACCTTTTTTGTCCCTCAATTCTTCTGATAATGCCTTCTTTCATATTTATTTTTTGGTATTGTACCATATTGAGTCCTTTCTCATTTCCATATGGATATATTTTTCATACATTTTCCTTGTGGTTTCAAGGAAATTTTAAATTTAACAGCCTAAATACATATCAATCATATCTGATTTGATACCATTTTTCACTTCAATAACATACACATACATACACTGTTCTTATACCTCTCAGTTCCACCACCTTTTTCCTGTACTTGATACAAATTATGTCCTTATACATTGTGTCCCAAACCAAAGATTTAACATTACTTTTTATGCTTTTGCATTTTAGCACCTGTAGGAAGAAGTGGGGTGACATACCAAAAAAATGCAATATAATAAAACTGACATTTAGAATTAACAAATGGTTACCTTTACCAGAGGTCTTTATTTCTTTACGCTGTTTTGACCACTCTCTAGTGTCCTTTCCTTTCAGTCTGAAGACATCTCTTAAGCATTGCTTGTATGTCTAGTGGTGACAAATTCCCTCAGTTTTTGTTTATCTGAGAATGTCTTAATCTGTTCCTTGTATTTGAAAGAAAGTTTCACCAGATATAAAATTCTTGGTTGGCAATTATTTTCTTTCAGCAGTTTAAGTATTTTGACAACTGCCTCCTTATCTCCATGGTTTATGATGAGAAATGGGCACTAAATCTAATCGGGACTCCCTTGTACATAACACATTGCTTTTCTCTTGCAGCTTTCAGAATTCTCTCCTTATCCTTTGCATTGGACAGTTTGATCAATATATGACAGAATTTATTCTTCTTTAAGTTTATCCTATTTGGTGTTCTCTGGGTTTCTTGGATGTGCATATTCACATCTTTTGCTATGTTTGAAAAGTTTTCTATCATTATTTCTTTGAATATTCCTTTCTCTTTCTTCTTCTGGGATTCCCATACTCTGTATATTTGTATGTTTGATGGTGTCTCAGAGGACTTTGAGACTATTTTTGCTTTTTAGAATTCTTTAATCTTTCTGCTCCTTGGCCTGACTCATTTCAATTGTCTTGTGTTTGAATTTTCTGACTCTTTCTTCTGCCAGCCACCTCTAATCTGCTGTTGAAACCGTCCTGAGAAATTTTCATTTCAGCTATTGTGGTCTTCAACTCCAGTAGTTCTGTGGGGTTCCTTTTTAAAATTTGTATCGATCTTTTTTGGACTTCCAGGAAGATGGCAGATTATACGGCATGGGACTCTTCTCTTCCAGAAAAATAGCTATAGGGCAGGCTGAAATGGCTGGAAAAAGATCTTCAAGGGTTTAGGACACCAGGGAAGGCTAGACACCACCCAGAAGAGAGAGGGATAAAGGAGGGGAATCACGATGGCAAAACTCTTGGTTGAAACCACTGGCTGCTACTGCTGGCATTCTTCCCCACACTAAAGACATTTTAGAATTCTCAGGCCTCGAGCTGGCTATTGACAAGGGGAACCCAGGGATCCATGGGTCCAGGAAAGGTGAGAGAGAGGGACACAGACTAAGTCTGACTCTGCTTTTGACCCACAAATTTGTTCTGCTGTGTCCCACTAGCCCTTCCAGGCCAGATGGGAATGTGCTCTTATTTGCCCTGGGAGCTGGCATGGGACTGGAGAAATCTGACTCTTTCAATCTCCCTATCTTCTAACTGGGACTGATTGTTGAGGAGGCTGGGTGGGGCTTTAGTACTGGACTAAAGAGATTCAGTACTAAAGAGATCTGACCTTCCCAATCTTCCTCTCTACTAACCAGGACTAATTGTTGAAGATGCAGAGGGGAGTGGAATTATTTCCTACCTGGGACAAGGGAGGGGGCTGTCAGAGAAGACTGGAGAACTGTCTCTGAGAAAGTTTGAATTACAAGGCTCTTAGCCCCCAGCAGGAATCTCTATCACATTGATTCAGTATGTGTTGCAGCAAACACACTTGGACCAGGCATTGAACTAATTGAGAGGGCTGCCAAAGAGCACCATCCACTGGCAGATCAAGGAAGTGCATGTAATGAAATTAAAAGTAAATAAGTAAGAGAGACTTTTTCTGGCCTCCCTTCCCAAGGCCCTAGGAAACAGGTCTACAACACATTACTGGGTCCAGAGCCCAGTTTTGAGCAACTAACAGGGACAATCCTAATAATCCAGGTTGAACCAAGAATCAAACAGCAGCAATAACACACAGCCTCCCACCACTAAATCCCACGAAAGAGAAAGGATTTGAGCATCTGAGTAAACTACCATCCTAATCAGATGCCAAGACATCAGCAAAAAATTACAAGCATACTAACAAAATGGAAGACATGGCCCAAGAAAAGGAATATGTCAAAGCCCCAGAAGAGACACAGGATTTGAGACAACTAATTAATGGGATGCACACAAATTTCCAAAATCAAACTAATGAGTTGAAAGACAATATGGCTAAAGAGATAAAAGACATCAAGAAGAAATTGAGGGAAATGGATGTGGCTCAAGCGATTGGGCTCCCATCTACCATATTGGAGGTCCCGGGTTCAATTCCTGGGGCCTCCTGGTGAAAGGCAAGCTGGCCTGCGTGGTGAGCTGGCCTGAGTGGAGAGCTGGTCCATGCAGAGTGCTGGCCCATGCAGGAGTGCTGGCCCAAACACAGAGCTGGCACAGCAAGATGACAACAAAAGGAGACAGAAGAGAGACAATAAGAGACACAGCAGATTAGGGAGCTGAGGTGGCACAAGAGATTGAGTGTCTCTCTCCCACTCTGTAATGTCCCATGATCAGTTCCCAGTGCTGCCTGAAGAGAAGACAAGAAGACACAGAAGAACATATAGAGAGCAGACAACAAATTCAAAAACAATGGCGGGGGAAGCGGCTGTGGCTCAATCAGTAGGGCTCCCGTTTACCATATGGGAGGCCCCGGGTTCGGTTCCCGGGGCCTCCTGGTGAAGGCAAGCCCACCCGCACGGCGTGGTTAGCTGACCCAGCGAGCACAAGCAGCAAGGGGGGGATAAATGAATAAATAAATAAAATCTTAAAAAAAAAAAAAAAAAAAAAACAATGGCGGGGGGGATAAATTTTTTTATTAAAAAAAATCTTTAAATTTTTTTTTTAAAAAAGAAGACATTGAGTGAGCACAAAGAAGAATTTGAAATCCTGAATTAAAAAGTAACAGAGCTCATAGGAATAAAAGACACAATAGGTGACATCAAAAACACAGTTGAGGCATACAACAGCAGACTCAAAATGACAGAAGAAAGAATAAGTGATACCAAAGAGAGAATAGCTGAAATTGAAGAGAGAAAAGAATGGGAACAATTGAGCAGGGGCTCAGGGAGTTGAATCACAGCGTGAATGCAACAACATACATGTCATGGGAGTTCCAGAAGGAGAAGAGAAAGGAGAAGGGGCAGAAAGAGTATTTGAGGAAATAATATCTGAAAACTTCCCAAGTCTTACGAAAGAAAAGAACTTACATGTCCAAGAAGTTCAGCATACCCTAATCAGAATAAATCTGAATAGACCTACTCCAAGACATATACTACTCAGAATGACAAATGTCACGATAAAGAGAAAATTATGAGAGCAGGAAGGGAGAAGCAAACATAACATATAAGGGATGCCCAGTAAGATCTAGTGTAGATTTCTCATCAGAAAACATGGAGGTGAGAAAACACTGTTATGATACAATTAGGAAAGTGAAAGAGAAAAAATGCCAGCCGAGAATTCTTTATCCAGCAAAACTGTCCTTCAAATATGAAGGTGAGTATAAAATATTCACAAACAAACAGAAACTAAGAGAGTTCATGAAAAAGAATCCACTTTTGCAGGAAATATTATAGGAAGCCTTAAAGCCTGAAGGAAAAAGACAGAAGAGAGAGGCTTGGAGGAGAGTAAAGAAGAAAGATAGCAGAAAGGATAACCAAAAGAGTAAAAAGACAGATGAAAGTATGATATAACATATGAAAACAAAAGAATAAAACAGTGGAAGTAAATAATGCATTTACAGTAATATCACTGAATGTAAACGGGATAAACTCCCCAATCAAAAGATAAAGGGTGACAAAATGGTTAGAAAAACATGAGCTATCCATATGCTGCTTATAAGTGACTCACCTTAGACCCAGGGATACAAACTAACTGAAATTAAAAGGTTAGAAAAAGATATTCCAAGCAAATAGTAACCAAAAAAGAGCAGGGGTAGCTATACTAATATTGGACAAAACAGACTTTAATTACAAAAAAAGTTATAACAGATACAGAAGGCCACTATATGATAATAAAAGGGACAACACACTAAGAAGATATAACAGTCATAAATATCTATGCACCTAACCAGGGTGCCCCAAAATACATGAGACAAACTCTGACAAAACTGAAGAGAGATTTAGATATCTCTACAATAATCATTGGAGACTTCAACACCCCACTCACATCATTAGATAGAACAACTAAAGAGAAGATCAACAAGGAAACAGAGAACTTGAACAATATGATAAACAAGCTAGACCTAACAGACATATACAGAACATTGCATCCAAACTCAGTGGGTTATACATTCCTCTCAAGTGCCCATGGTTCTTTCTCCAGGATAGACCACATGTTAAGGCACAATGCAAGTCTCAATACATATAAAAAGATTGAAATTCTACAAAGCACCTTCTCAGATCATAAGGGAATGAAACTTGAAATCAATAATAGACAGGAAAGAGGTAAATTTGCAAATGTGTGGAGACTGAACAACACTCTTCTAAATAATCAGTGGGTCAAAGAAGAAATTGAAAGTAAAATCCATAAGTATATTGAGACAAATGAAAATGAAAACACAATTTACCAAAACTTATGGGATACAGCAAAGGTAGTCTTGAGAGGGAAATTTATAGCCCTAAATGCCCATATTAAAAAAGAAGAAAGAGCTAAACTCAAAGATTTAACTGAATAACTAGAAAGCTAAAAACAAATAAGCAAACAAAAAACCAGCGAACCAATCCCAAAGCAAGCAGAAGGGGGGGTGGGGGGGAGATTAGAACAGAAATAAATGAAATTGAAAACAAAAAACAGAGAAAATCAAGAGGATATTATTAGAAACTATATGCCAACAAACTAGATGACCGAGATGAAATGGACAAACTCCTAGAAATGCACAACCTACAATGAAGTTACAAGAAATGCAGGAACTTAACAAACCAATCACATTTAAAAAGATTGACTCTGTCATAAAAATCTCCCAGCAAATAAAAGTCCAGGACCAGATGACTTTACAGGTGAATTCTACCAAGCAGTTGGAAAAAAAATTAACACCAATCCTGTTTAAACTCTTCCAAATAATTGAAGAGAGGGGAAAATTACCCAACACGTTTTATGAAGCCAACATCATCCTAATGCCAAAGCCAGATAAAAACACTACAAGGAAAGAAAATCACAAGCCAATCTCTCTAATGAACATAGTGCAAAAATTCTCAACAAAACACTTGTAAATTGAATCCTACAGCATATCAAAAGACTTATACATCAAGATCAAGTGGGATTTATTTCTGGTATGCAAGGCTGGTTCAACATAAGAAAATCAAACAACATAATACACCACACATTAATAAATTGAAGGGAAAAAAACACATGATCATCTCAATTGATGCAGGAAAGGCATTCAACAAAATCCAGCATCCTTTCTTGATAAAAACCCTTCAAAAGATTGGACTAGGAGGGAAATTCTTCAATATGATAAAAGGTATATATGAAAAACCCTCGGCCAACATTGTACTCAATGAGGAAAGGTTGAAAGATTTCCCTCTAAGATCAGGAACAAGACAAGGATGCCTACTGTCACCATTGTTATTCAACACTGTACTAGAAGTTCTAATTAAAGCAATTAGACAAGAAAAAAAAAAAAAAAAAAAAGGCATCCAAATAGGAAAAGAGGAAGTAAAACTCTCACTATTTGCAGATGACATGATCCTATATTTAGAAAATTCTGAAATGTCTAACATAAAGCTACTTGAGCCAATAAATGAGTTCAGCAAAGCAGCAGGATACAAGATTGACACACAAAAATCAGTAATGTTTTTGTACACTAGTATTGAACAATGTGAGGAGGAAATCTGGGGGAAAATTCCATTTACAATAGCAATAAAAAGACTCAAGTACATAGGAAACAACTTAATCAAAGAAGTACAGGATCTATATGCAGAAAACTACAAACAAAGCTAAAATAAATCAATGAAGACCTAAACAAATTGAAAGACATTCCATGTTCATGGATTGGAACATGTCAATCCTACTCAAATGGATTTATAAACTCTGTGGAATACCAATCAAAATTCCAACAGCCTACTTTACAGGAATAGAAAGTCTATTTGGAAAGGAAAGTGCACCCAATAGCCAAAAGCATTCTAAAAAAGAAGAGCAATGTAGGAGGAATTTCACTGGCTGACCTTGCAACATATTGCAAATATACAGTGGTCAAAACAGCATGTATTGGCAAAAAAAAATAGCCATATCAACCAGTGGAATAGAATTAAAAGTCCAGAAATAAACTCTCACCTCTATGGTCCACTGGTTTTTGACAAACTTACCAAGTCCATGTTAATAGAACAAAATAGTCTCTTCAACAAATGGAGGTGGGAGAACTGGATATCTATAACCAAAAGAATGAAAGAGGACCCCTATCTCACTCCCTATACCAGAATCAGCTCAAAACGGATCAATGATCTAAATATAAAACCAGGACCATAGAACTACTAAAAGAAAATGTAGGGCAACATCTTAAAGACCTTGTGGTAGCTGGTGGTTTCTTGGACCTTACACCCAAAGCATGCACAACAAAAGAAAAAATAGATAAATGGGACTTCCTCAAAATTAAACACTTTTGCACCTCACAGGACTTTGTCAAAAGGGTGAAAAGGCAGCTGACTCAATGGGAGAAAATATTTGGAAATCATATGTCCGATAAGGGTTTAATATCCAGGATATATAAAGATATGTTACAACTCAACAATAAAAAGACAAACGGTCTGATTGAAAACTGGGCAAAAGACATGAAGAGACATTTGTCTAAAGAAATACAAATGGCAAAACAACAAAAACAACAACAAAAACTGCATAAAAAAATGTTCAACATCATTAATGATTAGGGAAATGCAAATCAAAACTACAATGAGATATCATATCACAACTATCAGAATGGCCACTATTAAAAAGACAGAGAACTACATGTGTTGGAGAGGATGTAGAAAGACTTAATCACTGCTGGTGGGAATGCAGAATGGTACAGCCACTGTGGAGGACTGTTTGGCAGTTCCAAAAGAAGTTGAATATAGATTTGCACATGTGACCTGGCAATACCACTACTGGGTATATACCCAGAAAAACTGAGAGCAATGACACAAATAGACATCTGCACACCTACGTTCATAGTGATGTTATTCATGATTGCCAAAAGTTAGAAACAACCCAGGTGTCCATCAACTGATAAATGGATAAACAAACTGGTGTATTCACACAATAGAATAATATGCAGCTGTAAGAAGAAATGAAGTCGTAAAACATTCGACAATGTGGATGAACCTGGAGGACATTATGTTGAGTGAAGCAAGCCAGATACAAAAGGATAAATACTGTATGATTGCATTGCTAGGAACTAAATATATTGTGTAACATATTGTATGATTCCATTTATATAAAATGTAAAAATAAATCAGAAAACTGAACTTCTTCCTCTCCTGGGTGCTGGACTTAAAGCAGGTAAACCCCAGGCTGTCCACCTTAATTGTTTCTAAGTCTGCTTTCATTGCTTCAAGCTGCTTTTGCCTGGAGGGCAAATTCTGGGAGAGGAGGCATTTGGGGAGAAGTTTCCCAGCTCAGTCTTTCCCAGCCAGAATAAGGTCAGGGACCCAGAATGGCAGTGCCAGCCAGCTCCAAACTGCCCTTCAGTTTGGAGGGATGAGGGAGGGATCAGGAAGGGTGCCAGGAGCTTCTGAAATTTGCTTTTTCTTGACTCAGCTCCTGCCCAGCCAATGCAGCCCTTCAATGCTCCTCCGCAGTTCTGAGAGAGCATACTATCTTAAAGACTCTTCGGCCACTTTTGTTCGGGTGATTTGGAACAATGGCTGTCCTCAAAGCTGGGCCCCCAGTGATCTGAAGTGGCAAATCAAAAGCAGTTACAGTGATTGACCCACCTCCTTCCTCCCACCCCCACCCCATCCCCACAGATCTGGATGAAGTGGATTCTTATGTACTTCTCTGATGCTAGCAAACCACACCAGGGACCAGACCCCACTGCTGCCTGCAGTGAGAGTGGGGGCATGGGTGATGATAATCATCATGTGGAGAGAGCAATTTACTGGTATTTACTGTCATTTACCAGCCTTTTCCTCTCACTCTGAAAACTGAAAGTTTCCCTTTGAAAGGCATTTGGTGGCAATACTATTACTTATGGAGTGCTCAGTCTGTGCAAGGCACTGGTTTTATATGTAACCAGCTGGTGATAAGACAGAGGTCACCTCATTTACTCCTCCCAATGGCACAATGAGGTTGGTATATTAATTAGCCCCATTTTATAAAGGAGCAAATGAAGTCCCGAGCGAAGCCAGTTCACCTGTCCAATGTCACACAGTAAGAGATGGAGCTGGGATCTGAACCATACCAGGTAGCCTGGCTTCATCGCCCATGTGGTCAACCAGTCTACCAGACTACTTTCTTAAGCAATCTTGTATTTTCTAAATGAAATAATGTATGCAAAATGCCTGACACTTAGTAAAAGCACAGTAAGCGGTAATATTGAAATGATAAGTAATACTTCAATTTCCCAGGGTCTCACCACCCTATGGAGTTCATATAGGTAGTAGCAACAGACATTTCACTGAATTTCACCCCTGCCGGCATGACACAGGCCCCAAAGTCTCCCAGAGTTATTTCTGGGCATCCCTGGGGTGTCTCGTGTGTGGCTCTCCTGTCTCTCCACACTTGCTCCTCCCTGAAGGTCCTGCCCTTGAAGCCCCTCGAGGGTGGTGCCTTGCCTGCCTCTGCTAGCCACGTCCCAGTACCCCTCCTTGGGGCCCACACCCTCTGGCCAAGTTCCCTGGGTCCAGAGCAGAAATGAGGCACGTGGACCACAACGGTCCAACTGCTGATGTGGAAACCAGTGGCTCTGTTGGGTTCTCCATTAACTGTGCCTCACTACATTCAACAAGCATTTCTTGAGCAACAATCATGTTTTAAAAATGGTGCTAAAAGAGGTACAAAAATGAAATAAAGTACAGGCAACAAGTACCTCCAGACTGATACCCTATGCAGCTTAGGAACCCCTAATGCCCACTAATATTAAAGTCTTCCACAAGGTCAGCCTTTCTTATGATATTCATTAAAAGGTGTGAGGATTACAGAAGAGAAAGTTTTGTCTGTGGTGGTAGTGGAGGTGTGCAGCTTAGGATAGTGCCCAGGCAATATCTGATAGTACCTATTATTTATTTAAAGGATCTTTTTTTTTTTTAAAAGATTACTTTATTTATTTATGCCCCCTTCCCTTGTTGTTTGTGCTTACTGTGTCTGTTCGTTGTGTGCTCATCTTCCTTTCTGAGGAGGCACTGGGAACCAAATCCGGGACTTCCCATGTGGGAGGGAGGCATCCAATCACTTGAGCCACCTTTGCTCCCTGCTTTGTTGTGTCTCTCATTATGTTTTTCCTCCTTGTGTCTCTTATTGCATCATCTTGTCAGCTCACCATGCCAGCCCGTTGCGTCAGCTCGCTGTCTTGCTCATCTTCTTTAGGAGGCACCGGGAACCAAACCTAAGACCCCCCCCATGTGGTAGGCGGGAGCTCAATTGCTTGAGCCACATCTCCTTCCCAAAGGTCATCTTTTTTATTTGAATTCTTGCCAAAGAAACTATCTTAACTTTTGCTTTCCATCTAGTTAAGGAAAGCATTTAAACATTGCCTTGCAGCATTGAAATCTGCCTTTACTGGGGTTCTACTGGGTGGCCTCTCAGGGAGTTTGATATATAGTTATTCTAGATCAAAATGTTCTAGTTGCACTTGAGGCAATTCAGTTCCTCAGAGGAAGTGGCTGTAAATTTAGAAAACCAAGCCTCTTCCTCTTCCAACCAAGGAGACAAAAACCCCATGAACAATGATGTGTTCAGTTACTGAGGCAACAACGGGGAGAATTAGACAAGGGATTTCTAGGAAAATTGAAGACAATTTCTATGTAAATTTTTAAACTGAGAAAATTAGAGCTATTTTTTCTACAGCCTTACATTTACTAAAAGTGAAGGCAAAAGCAAGGTATTCCCCATTGATAGGCAGAAGGGAAAAGCACTCAGAAATTCCAAGTAAGCCTCCATAAGTGAGGCAGTGGTTACTTAGTAACTCGGTGGGACCTGTAATAAAACTTCCCAGGAATCATCAAACGGGTTTAACCAAATGTCCTGCAAGGCCCTTTGGCTTAAAAGGACTATTTATTTATCATTGTGCTCCATATTGTTTCCAGTTCTTACAGGGTGCCTGAATATTTTAAAAAGCAAAAGAAGATAAAAAGGGAGACAATTTTCCACTAAAAAGGTCTAGTTTGAGATAGTGGCAAATCTGTCATTGTAAACAAAAAGACTGAGAGTCTCAGATTTCCTGATCAAACTCCTTTAAAAGTGTGTGTAGGACTCTTTTGAAGTACTTTCAGAATTTAATTCTATATTAATTCCATGAGAACGCACAGCCCTGCATCACCAACTGGGCAAAGTGGCCAAGGGCCCAGCACTCTGAGCAAGCCCAGGGAAACCCCAACCAGAAGAGGAGATTGGAAGGTTCACAAGAATGTGAGGGAAGCTTGCAGGCTTCCTGTGTGACTCTGAGAGTATTTGAGCCCAACCCCCACTTCCTCGCCCCCCACCCCCCAACAAAAAGAATCATTCTGTGTGGCTCTGAGTGGCTGCTCCACCTGCCCAGGCCTCGGGGGAAGTCTGACCTTTTGGTCATGCTGTTCTGAAGCAGAATCAGGAAAATGGGGGAAGGGTGACAGAGCTATAAAGGGATATAGGAGAAGGACTTGGGTCTAGAGGCCAAGGGTCAAGGTGACATCTGAGGAGGTGGGGACGCCCCAGTGAGAGCTGGGGGTGAGTGTGATGGATGAGAGAAGGAAAGCCCCAGAGGAGCTGGGTGGTGTGAGAGTTCCAGGCAGGCCAGAACTGGAACTGTTCTCCAAGTGTGACCTGTGGACCAGCAGCACCTGACCCCACCACAGACCAAAAGACTCAGAAATCGGGAATGGGGTGCAGCATTCTGCATTTCAACAAGTCCTTCAGGTAATTCTGATAACCGCCATAGTTTGAGAACAACTGATTTAATGAACTGCTGTGTTCAAAGAATGATACCTCCCTTAAATGATGATGCAAATAAAGCATATAATTCATGCCACCTGTGATGGTTTGACGCTGTACGGACCCCAGAAAAGTGTGTTCTTAAAGCTAATCCGTTCCTGTGGGTGTGGACCCATTGTAAATAGGATCTTTCCGGTGGTGGGAGGGGATCCTAAGATGTGATCACCTCATTCAGGGTGGGTCTTAATCCTCTTGCAGGAATCCTTTATAAGCAGGATGAATATGGAGAGAGAGAGAGAGAAAGTCAGAGAACCAAGAAGTTGAATGCAAAGAAACCTGGAAGAGAAGGGAGGGACCAGCAGATGCCACCATGTGTCTTGCATGTGACAGAGGAGTTCAGGATCACCAGCAGGTAATCTTCGGGGAGAAAGCATCACCTAACGATGCCTTGATTTGGACAGTTTTCTCAGCCTCAATACTGCAAGCTCGTAAACTAAAAAATTCTCATTGTTAAAAAGCAGCCCATTTTATTGTATCTGCTTGAGCAGCTTTAGCAGACTAGAGTAACACCTCTGTGTAAAAGGAGGGGTATATTAGTTTCCTATTACTGCTGTAACAAGCAATCACAAAATTAGTGGCTTAAAACAACACAAATTTGGGAGTAGATGTGGCTGTTGAGTGCCCGCCTCCCATACGGGAGGTCCTGGGTTCAGTTCCTGGTGCCTCCTGAAAAACTGAAAACAAACAACAAGCAAAAAAAACAACTCAGGGAAGTCGATGTGGTTCTATGGTTGAGCACCGGCTTCCCACATACGAGGTCTTGGTTCACTCCCCTGGCCCTGGTACCTAAAACAAACAAACAAACAAACAAACAAAAACCCACAAATTTATTATCTTAACAGTTCTGGAGGTCAGAAGACCAAAATTAGCCTAACTGGGCTTAAATTCAGCTGTTGCCAGACCTGGTTCCTTCTGAAGGCTCTGTAGAGAGAATCTGTTTCCTTACCTTTTCCAGCTTCTAGAAACTGTCACTCCTTGGCTTGTGACCCATTCCTCCATCTTCTAAGCACAGCATCTTCAAATCTCTCTTGGTCATCACATTGCCGCCTCCCTCTTAAAACGATCTTTCTGATTATACTGGGCCCACTCGGATAATCTCCCCATCTCAAGATCCTTAACTTAATCCCATCTGCAAAGGGTCTTTTGCCATGAAAGGCAATAAATCCACAGGTTCTGATGATTAAGATGTAGACATCTTTTTTTGGGGGGGGGGGGGCATTATCCTGTCTACCTCAGGGGGAAAGATGAAACTATGCCTTTTCATTTGCTTATATTTGCATAAACACTACAATGATGTGCAAGAAAGTAATAAGAGTGATTACCTAAAGGGGATATGGGAAAGGGAGTGAAGGGAAACAGGTAAAAACAAGGGTTCTCTTCCCAAAGTATACTTTTTATGTTATTTTGAGCTTAGAACCAGGCAATTATACTACCTATTATAAAATATTAACACTAAAAACTAAAATTAAAAATATGAGATACTTTTAATAATTTTTGGCTGTTGAACTCTTCTTCTGCTTGAACATGACATATCAGAGACTAAACCACTGAGGCCTTTGGAGTCACAGGGGTTACAAATATTAAGAGCAAAAGGGTTTCAGTGGTGATGTAGGGCAGTTAGAAGAAGAAGAAACAGGATAAAAGGACATCCCAAGGACACCCATTTCACTTGAGTGTGGGTAAAACAAGATAGGTGTTAAATCACAGATGAGGGATTAAGCTCAACCTATAAAGGCAAATTAATGTTTCAGTTTTCATAAGTTTGTTTTTGAATCATGGTTGCCAGCAGATCTTTTAGTCCAAGTTCCCAACAAAGGAGGGGCTGAGATCTAATCTCTTGTCCTCTTCCTAATTTTTTTAAAGTAATTTACTGTGGCCACTAACTTGCATGCAGTTTTCTTAAATAGGACTATTTCTCCGAACATACTAAGAGAATGTTAGACCCACTGATACTAATGCTGATTATTGGCTCGTTGGTCGAACACTAAGCTATGACAGTAGAGCAAGACTCTACTGATTCTGAGAACACAGCCTGCCACTGCCAAGGAAATCATTAACATGCAATTAAAGGATCCTCTGCAGACAGCCAAATACTATGGACTACACTGGAGCAGTTTCCCCTTCACTGTGCCTGTTTTTCCCTTCACTGTGTCCAACAGGAACTCTTTCATCCCTGTTCTCATCTTACTGCCTATAGCAGTTTGGTATTATTTATGAATTCCAAAAATAGATATTAGATTTTTGTTTGTAAACTGATCTGTTCCTCTGGGTGTATTAGATTGTATTAAAATCAGAGGTTTCACTTTTACTTGATTAAATAATGATTAAGGCTTTGATTGGGTCATGTCAGTAGGACATTGCGTCCCCGCCACCTTAGTGGGAGTGGACTCAGAGAAAACAACACAGCAGAGGAGTTAGTTGGAGTGTTTTGCTGCTGGAACCCTAGGAAGTAAATACACAGAAGAACACAGAGTAATAGAGATGGCTCCATATACACGGCAGAGGCCCCAGGAAGAGAGAGAGCCTGATAGTCTACAGTTGACCTTGTAAAGAGACCAGAGCAGCTGAACCAGGAAGGAATAGAGCCCTGGGGAGAGAGACAAAGCCTGAAGGAACTGGGACCACGGAGCCTTAGGAGGAAGAGGGAGGCTGAACCCGCGCAGTGGCGGGCAGCCATCTTGCTCCAACTCGTGGCAACAGACTTTGGTGAGGGAAGCAACTTACGCTTTATGGCCTTGTGACTGTAAGCTTCTACCCCAAATAAATATCCTTTATAAAAGCCAACATATTTCTGGTATTTGGCATCAGCACCCCTTTAACTGACTAATACACTGCCCCATCTCCAATAGAGAGGTGTCTCCAAGGAACATTTTGCACCCCTCTGTACCCCTGCAAAGTTCTATCACATTTCCATTCTATATGTTCATCAACTTCCCAGAAAACTGGCCACCTTGGCTGCCCTAGGCCTCACATGCTAGCTCACTCTGACTTTTCCAGCCACAGGGCAAACAAAACTTCAAATGTGAGCATGCTTTTCATTTGCATTCGCAAGTTTTCAATTATTGTCTCAGCTGAGACAATTTGAGCTTTTCAGTGCCATTTACTATACACCCAGTTTAATGCCAGGTCCTGTGCTTGATGGAGCGCTGGGCAGGGGAGTTAAAAAGATAAACAAAAGGTAAGGTACCTACCCTCATGTTACAGCCAGAGATCACCAATACACAAATACATGGAACTGCAATAAGTGCCATAAGAAAGGTATATTTAAAGAGCTCAGGGAAGACGTATGCATGAGCAATTAATTCTTCTTTGGAAAGTCATAGAAAGCAAATCAAAGATACCATTTAAATGGGGGTTTATAGGATGTCTAGGTTTTTGAAAAGTAGATAGGGATGGCAACCCAGTCCAAGCTGTAGGAAGACTATGAGGCATGTGAGTACAGAGACAATCTGGATGGACAGTCCAGTGTCTCAAGATGTGCAGGTTGGGAGGGAGAATGGGAATGCACAGACTGAAAAGATGGGGCCATGAGGAGGACTGGGGAGTTTCTTCTATAGGAGACAGGGGTCTTCTAGACCCAGATCAGATTTGTGTTAGGATCCTAATTCTAACGGAAGTGTGGGGTCCTTTATGAGTTTAGTAGACTTTACTGGAGTTTTGGGAATCTTCTGGGGAGAGGGTGCATCCATACTGCACAATCCATCCCCATATTTTGGGCTGCCTTTCCTCTCTAACTCTCCTCTCTGGGCTCCTGAGCCCTGGGATGTTCCAAATTCTTAATCCCCAATTACACAGAGCAAATTCTCCACTTCTTAAAAGTCTTGGTCCCAGCCAATGCTCAAGCTTCCATGATAAACAATTATTAAAGCATTTTTCTAAATAAAGGTAGTTATCTTGCTATAAGAGTAATTCTTATACCAGCTACTGAAGGCAATATAAATCTCTTTATCTCATCACACATTTATGAGTCATCTATACAACCAGCAACCTTTAAAATATTTGACACATAATGGAAGTAACCTTTGGAACATAATTATTATGTCTGAGAAAAAAAATACAAAGCAATATATCCCAAATTCATTTCAGCATTTCAGTAGTCAAGGTAAAATAACTACAGTACACTACATTAAACTTATTTTTAAAAAAGGTTTATTTGTTCCAAAATGTTAAATACTAAAGCTAAAAACATATAAATTTAGGTAAGGCTATATTAAAATACACAATACCCTCCTTTTCTTTGCAAAATTATTAAAGATTAAATTAAAGAGAAGCTTTAAATAAAATAAAGTACTCTGTGAAGACATTTTTATCTAACTATATCAGTGTAGTGTAGTTTTTAAACAAATTTATCCAATTCTTCAGTCTTCTGCTACTACCTAAAATAAAGCCATCATGCCGGCATGGACCAATGTGAATTTCAATCATGTTAATGAAAGTTCTTAGAAGTCTAGTTCCTTTAACATGAACACAGAGTAGTCAGAAGTATACAAACAGTTAAATAGGGTGAAACTCTGGCTCAGAAAGTAAAGGCCTTAGTTCTACCATATGGTATCTTCTCTAAATAAAATTATTGGTAAATATACTAAAGCAGAGATGAGCACAAAATACACCCATATAGAAATAATCTTTCAACTGAGAAAAACCTCAAGCACTCATTTCTCCAAGATAGTTTATAAGTATTTTTAAATTTCTTGTTATTTTAAATTGAGTTAATTTAAGGTAGTTGAAGAGTCTATATCCAAACTTAGCTTAAACACTGCTTTTATTACCAACTAGCTCTGGACTGCCATCACTTCTGGGTGGGTATGTGAGTCACTGATACAAGGTGGTAAAGAACTTTCATAATAAAAACCACATGCTCGACACCAATGGGGCGCCAGCATCCAAACTCAACTCCAGTCAGGCCAAACAACCAAAAAGAACTATCAGTGGTCTCTTTAAATGGGAAATAAGATGTTCAAGAAAATACTTCATTTTGCTTTAAAACTTATATTTTTCAATTTCCTAGGTTAAAAGGTACTAATTTAGAGTTTTAATGTTTTTAACATAGAGTTTTTAACCCCTATGTGAATTTTAATCTAATTCACATAGGGGTAAGTATGCTATGAAGAACAAAAGGCTATCACTGTGTTTTACAAGTTCTTAAATGTGAATGAATTTCTAGAAATTTATTACAGTATCTATTCTTTACAGGGCTAATCCTTGTCAAATCGGATTTGTCAATAGTTCATTTAACTCAAGCCATTAAAATTTTTAAAAATGCATTCCAATAATACTCATCATCACAGTCCAATTAAAATCAGATTTCTTGGAAGATGTCTAAACAGAGTTTTTACTATTTTACTTTATGTTCAAGGGCTAACTGTATGTGAATCTAGTACTATAGTATAAAACTGTTCTATCAAACCTTTGAGCAGCTGGGAAAAACTATGCATATTCTAAACCCACTGGAAATTAAAACAAAAATTGAAAATTCGAACAATTTTAACAATGAATTACAGATGAAAATGATGCTAACAATAAATAGTAACCTGGTTTCCCACCTATAGGACTACAAGCTGACTGTAGACATGTGATACAGACAAACTGCAGTTCTGTCCTTTGTCCTAGTACCATTTTCTCTACACATACTAAGCCTTTGATTTACATTCTACTTGTCATCAAACAAATTTGGGGTCCTCAGAAAGATTTCAAACACTTTTGACATCCTAATCTTAAATACATTAAAACAAAAACATCTTAAGCCTTCCATAGCAAATTCTCTAAATAGAATCTTTTCCTGTGAGCATCTTTTTAAATGCATACGAAGGCCATGCTTGTAAGTCATTCTTACCAACATCCTGGTCTTACGGAATCATATTTGCTTATCTGTTATAGTGCCAGGACTTGCCGGTGTTTTAAAACTAAGATAACACTCAGTGCATTTCTCACCTGTCAGCCCGGCAGCAGTGGAGGCCCTGGATGGAACGGACTTCCCCAAAGGGAACCCCCACTATGCTGACTTGGCTCCAGCGTGCCCTCTGCCCGATATCAGCACCTTTTTCCTGCTTTCAGAGAGAATGATGATTGGGCAAGAAGACATTATATTTCCTGCCAGGAAATATACATAATCTGGGGGCACTGTGAAAAGTGACAATGCAGGGCCCCTTGTTCAAACATTATTGAGAATGTCAAGATGGCCACAGCAGAGCACTGAACCAAGTGCAGGGCTTCTGAGCACCCCCCGGAAGCCAGCCCTGCTTAGGCTTTCTGCCAAACCAGACTCCTAGGGAGGAGACAAGGTGGCTGTGTCGGGGTGTCCAGGTGAGAAACAGAGTTTTTTTCCTTTTCTTTTTTCATGATGGTTCAAATACTGTCTTTGATTGTTCCAGGCAAACTTTCATTCCTAAAATCTCACGTTAGATTAGTCTTCCCCTAGATTTCTCATGATAGAAATAGTTACACTGGGTCTTTAAAGGTCCCTTATTTTAATACAACAATGATAACCTGATAGAACTTCTGTGTTAATCCCATGTGATTTTTTTTTTAACGTCAATATTTCTGAATTGGGAAATTTAATATAACTGAAGCAACATAGCATCTTAAAGGAGAAGAGTAGCTATTCAACAGTTTCAGATACTAGGGTAAAGCATTAATTGCAGTCTATGGTATATTTTGTTCCCTTTTAAGACTAAAATAGCAGTTTTTTCCCCCAAAGAGAACTAATAAATGCATTAAGCTGAATAGTCACTTTTTTAAACACCCATAGTTGGTTTCTGTCACAAGAATTTTACTGGAACCCAGAGGTATCCCATTTTTAACACTAATTTTTTTTAAAAGTAAATTTAGGGGAGCTGGTTCAGTGGTTGAGCATCTGTCTCCCACGTATGAGGGCCTGGGGTCAAGCCCCGGTACCTCCTAAAAAAAAAGACCAAAAATATATATATATACATATATATGTATATAAAAGCTCCAGGTTACATTATTAAGCAACGACATTTCTGGGAGTGAATATACTTCCTGTATTCCGCAAGCTGTTTCAAGTACATATTCGATGGCCATCTGTGCTTCTCAACAAAACTGCGTTCTTCCACTAAAATGTTTAGAAAAAGAATGTTAATTGAATTTATTTTGATTATTTAATATTAATATCAAAGTAACATATACTCATAATTTTTTAAAAATCAAGAAGTAAAAGGCTCAAAACCAAACCAAGAAGGTCCTGCCAACCCTCTCCAGTTCTCCCTGCCTCTCTCCCACTCACCCCTCCCACTCAACAGAGGCAACTACTGTCAGCTATTTGGCTTCTTATTCAGGATTTTGCCTTCAAATTTCTAGATATCTCATGATGGGTAAACTTTAGATATTAACTGCCAATTTCCTAATTAATAGATACGAACCCAGCTCTGTTACCCTTCCCTTAAATCAGAGGTTCTTAACCTTTTTTGTTCCATGGACCCCTTTGCCAGTCAGGTGAAAACCACAGACGCCTTCTGAGAATATAGCGGCAGATAGTTTTATGACACTCAACATTGGCAGGTCTTTAAATTAGATTTTAGGATTATTCAAAATTATGTTTTACAACTTTCCCATAATTTCTATACCTGATAATATAACATGGTTCAACATCTGTTCAGTCATTTTCAGCAAATATTTAGAAATTCGAGTTTTCCCATGGTGTCATGAAACTATCTCCGCCATCCTTACCAACCATTTTGCAGGCAGTTATCCACCACTCAGAAAACACGCTACATCAAAATATAAACCATACTAAGTCCACACTATACTGTATATTATTTAATAAATACATCACACCCATACTAATACATCCCCACAAGAATAATGTGTTTTTTTGGATTTTTAATTCAAGCTCATGGACTCCCTGAAATCTTTCCATGGACCTGGATCTGTGGACCCCTGGTTAAGAACCCCTGCCTTAAATCTTCAAAATCATTATAATGTAATTTTGGTTAAATCAATAATCAGGGTTTATGTCATTATGTGAATCACAATTATATACATCTTGTCTACTGCTTCATCAACAGTACTCATTATTTTCCTTTTCCTTTTTAATAAAACTTTTCTCCCCCGGAGATAACTGATTCGTCTTTTATCACAAAAAGGAAAATAACCAAACATTGTATTTCTTCTAGTGGAAGTACACGATAGCACCTAGGAAGAGTCTTTTTCAAAGAAACTGAACTTGAATCTGATCAAGCCTCTAGATCCAGTTACAAATTTAGAGAAAATAGAGAATACAGATGCATGTTCACTCTATCACAGGGATGCAATAAACAAACTCTACAGGACAAACAATACAGTTCTTCAACAAATAAAAAAGTGGAACAAAAACCTACAGTTTATAAGATTCTTAGAAGACATATCAATCAATTGCAATGTGTGGTCCTTATTTGGAGTACAATTCATACAAAATGTTTGAAAAATTATGACATTTATGAGACAGCTAGAAATGTAAATATGTACTAGATATATGATGACTTAAGAATTTAATATTAGTTTATTATTAGTGTAATAATGATATGGAGGTAATGTAAAAAAAATTTCTTATTTTTTAGAGATATGCACCAAAATATTTATGGAAAAATGATGAGGTATTTGGGATTTGCTTCATAATAATGTAAGAGGAGAAAGCAGTTGAGTTAGCTGAAATTAGCTTATGAATTTAATCATGAGCTGATGGCTGGATGATGGAAATAGGCATTCTCTATACTATTATGTTTATTTTGGTATAGGTTTGAAATTCTCCATTAGCAGAAGTTAATAAGAAAACATTTTTTAAAAATAAAGAATTCTACATAACCAGGGTTGGAATCAAAATTGTAGCTGAAGTTACTAAAAGCCGAAATGTTACCTAAGCAAGCCCTGCCAAGGACACAGATGGCCTTAGTTTGGCTTTAACCTAACGTGGACTTAAACTGCATGTACAGTCTAGAACCTCATGGTCAGGGAAGGGGAAGTTGTTGCTGTTTTAGGTAAGGTGGCCAGGGAAGGCTGCCCTGAGCAAGGGACAACTGAACAGAGATCTGAATGAGGCAAAGGGAGGGAGCCTGGCAAAGGTCTGGGGGAAGAACATTTCAGGCAGAGCTGGGAATACACTCGGCAAGGAGGCCAGTGTGGCTGGAGCACAGCAAGGATCAGGGGATGGGGTAGGAAGCGAGAAAAGTAGGACTGAGATTAGAATGGGGTGGAGGAGTGGAGACAAGCTTGGGAGAAGGTTAAATAATGGCCCCAAGACATTTGATTTCTATCAAAGAGCCAATAAAGACTGATGAAAAGATGAAGGTGATATACAAAAGAATATACTTTTAAAAATCAGAATAAAGAACAAAAGCATAAGATCACGAATGTGCTGTATGTGTGTGTGCATGTGTGTAAGAGAAAAAGAGGGCAAGCTTGTTTTCCATTTTAACACAAAGATTTCTGATGGTAAGAGTCAAAATTTGAACAAGGCATTTTGGAGTTTTAAATCAGTAATGGCTGAAAAGGAGACAGGACTAAAAATGAACAAATGCGAAGATCACAAATAGGTTGCTGTTCATTTCCTGTACCTTTGCATACATATATCTTCTATCTTAGAAAACTCTTTATCTATGGTTGGTGGCAAGGCTCCAGGATGTGTAAGTTCATTGAGGGTGGTGGGCCACACTTGGGGGAGATGTTTGTGTGGGATGTGGTGGAAGGTGTGGGAGGTGGGCAACATGGGAATCCCTGTGGGTTCCGTGTAATATTTTGGGTAATCTAAGCACCTCTTAAAATATATGTATATATATATATAAATAACATTTTTGTAAGCAAATACACATATATGCATATATATTTATATATCATTTTGCAAATGTTTGTATGTATTGTGAGAATTTTGATTTTTACCCATAATAAATAAAAAATAAATAAAAAAATAATAATAAAATAAAAGACATCTCATTGTTAAAAAAAAAAAATGGAAATAATAATAGTTGACTTATATGTTTGTTGTGACAATTAAATCAGATCATATATGGAAAACACCAGAGTACTAGGCACCAAGTAGGTATGCCATGAATATGAACTCTCTTACTCATTCCCCTTCCCATTTTAAAAGGGAAGAAAAAAAATTTAATAAAGTATAAAGAAACTTAAAAAAAAAAAAAAAAGAAAACTCTTTAATAAATAGAATCTTCTCAGCAATACAAATGAAAAATCTATGGAATGCACAGCGCTTGCTTTAAATTAATACTGGATATGAAATATGGTATAAGGTTAGTCAATGCATAGCAAAAGCACTAGGAGCATAAACAGAAAAGAGGGGGAGGCTTCCAAGTGAAAAATACTGGATCCACTTTCTCAAACAGATCTTCAGCAGATCTGCTCCCATATAAGAAGAGACCCTGAAGTATCTTCCTAATACCTAAAAAGCAGGCTCTCTGGGCCAGGGGCCACTAACTCAAATGTCTACAGGGTTCAGGTTGATAAAGTACCCACCGGAAGTGGGCCAGGTGGAAGAGAGCAGGGAGGGGAGGTGGCTGTGACGTGCTGGAGTGTGTGTGCCTCCTTTGGATGAGTGAGGACCACTCAGCTCCAGATTATCGTTCCCTTGTGGGAAGATGGACCCAGAGTAGCCAGATCACCCCCAATATCTCGAGAGAAGCCAGAAATTTATATTTTTTAAATGTGACATGCCACAATTTTAAAATGTTGGCATTAAATTTAAAAAATAGTGTGTGGTCCAAACGAAACCTCTCAGTAAGTTGCATCAATCCATGGACTGCAGTTTGTGACCTTTGATTTAGACTTTCAAATTCTCCCTCATTCAGAAGGGGCTTTCCTTCTCTGCTCAAGGCGGCAGCAGACTCCTGGGCATGAGGAGGTACCGCTGACTCTGAGCACGCATGTCTTTCAATTCCCATCACAGAAATATATGCTAATCACTGCAGAGCCTCAGCTCTTTACCCTGCCTTCTAAAAGTATATCCTGAAGCCCTGCTTTTCACTATGCTAGGTGGGTTATAACATATGTTGTAGGCAATTGCATAAGTAACACAATATAATAAAAGTTAACAACCCAAAAGATTTATAGAGCATCTTTCTCCCAAGGTTGTGATAGCACTTGTGATGATGGTTACGCTCAGGTGTCAACTTGGCCAGGTAATGGTACCCAGTTGTTTGGTCAAGCAAGCACTGACCTAATTGTTACTGTGAGGACATTTCATAGACTTAAATCATTAGTAAGCTGATTACATCTACCATCAACTGAGGAGATTGCCTTCAGCAATGAGAGATGTCTCATCTAACCAGTTGAAGGTCTGAAAAGGAGAAGTGATTTCAGCAGTCAGAAGAGAGAATTTTCATCTCTACTTCAGCCAGCCAGCTTCTCCTGGAGAATTCATGGAAAACCTTCATCCGAATTCCCTGCTTGCAGCATGCCCTGTGGAATTTGGACTCATGCATCCCCACAGTCCTGTGAGACAATCTTATAAAATCTCACAATATTTACAGATATCTCCTGTCGGTTCTGTCTCCCTAGACAACCCTGACTAATAAAGCACCCCATGTATATTGTACACCCATATATGATAGTAAGTCGAAAATAATCTTATTCTTCTTTTATAAATGAAGATGACATAAGGTGGCATAATAAGGTGGATCTATGACCAAAATGCAGTTCATTTAATTTTTATTTGAATAACAGTAGGAGAATGTCCCTAGTACACTGACAGCAGGCAGAAGCATACCTTATCTTTGAGAATGGATTTTGTTTATTCTTGCACACGATAGATGGTTAATAAATACCTGGTTTTTCACTTTGATATGATTATGCTTATCTACTGCATTATAGTTGAGTTCTTTGTGAGAAGGCTACAAATCTAGAACAGTACCTGCTCCCAAGAACCACACAAAGTTTGTTGATGGCTGCATATACCTGTCAAGAATTGACAATATGTTCCTTGGTTTCCTTAACAGTACAATGGGTAGCTGAACAAAGCCAAGAGATATTTGCATCTTTTAGCAGGAGAATCCTTTCTACACAGCATTTAGAAGCTGACCCTTTGATTAGTTTTGCTCTTTATTCATCTAAAAAAATCACATTGCATATACTTTGCTCAGTAAGTTGTGTAATACTCTTTGATCAATAAATAATTTTGTTTTTCTAAAGTAATATAATTGACTCCTATATAAATATACTCAACATTATGCATTATAATAGAACTATATATTATAAATAATGAACAGTTACAATTCTTTTACCAAAAAATCCTTTAAAACCCTGCACTGTTTACATTTTGCTTCTGCCTTAGATGCTTAAAGCCCAAATCTTATTTATTACCACCAAATGCCACCTGAGGACATTTCTCCACCTTATCTCTCAAGTTCAAAAAACAACAATGATGCACTTAAAAATGGATGGGAGCTATCAAATAATCAGTAGAAAACTTCTTGTGTAACAGGGGTCGCTACAAATTAAAGGTTCCTCAATTTACCACTCTGCATATTTAAAAGGAATATATTACACTGACTATTCTTATGTTTTATAAAAGTTACTATTTCTGTTAATTATATCTCAAATATAAGTACAAAGATCAAAACAAAGTTTTTTTTTTTTTAAATAGAAATTGGCAGTCTACCTGAAAGGTCCTGAAATTCAGGCTTTTGACTGAAGATGAGGTAGTTAGTGGCAATGAAATGAAGTAGCCAGGTTGAAAGGCAATCAGAGTGGTGAAACTGAAAGAAAAATGGAAAGTGAAACAATATTGTACACAAACAACCATCAATATGAATGAATAGATTGAGGGAATGCTGTGGGAGAAATCATGGAGAGCCAATATCCGTATTTAATGTGTCATTAGATGATGCAGCCTTCAGACTATTCTGATAGCAGAAAGGAAAAGGCAGATTATTGACAAATAATAATAAAAAAGCATCATTCAATAAGGAAACCAGAAGACACCCCCCCCCAACAAAGGGACTGAGAACATGAGAGAACCAGCAGTGCCTGACAAGCTACTGCTGCTGGAGGAGTCAAATGTCTTTAAGAAAGGTATGGCTGCATCTGTGGTTTACACAGACTATTTGAGGTTCTTGAGGTTTTAGTTTAAGCTTTTAATCTAAACTCATGGACTTCACTAACTGCACTTGTATCTGTGTGACAGAGATAAGATTATGGTTCACAAAGGTATACCTCTGGCAGTATCTAAACAAGTTCCCCTGAGGAGCAAACCAAAAAACCTTTTGAGGAGGAAATGACATAAGGGTGTGGGTTTCAATGTGCAAATATTCCTAGGAGAAAGTTATGTCTGAACAGTTGCTATTAACTGGGTTGTACTATTACACGGAGCTGGAATTTCCAGCACAGTTCTCCTCATTCTGAGTTCCAGCAGCTGCTAATAGAAGAGAAACTCAGAGCAACTTGGCTGTGCTATCACCACCTGTGCCAGTACCGTGACACTCACTGATCTACCCAACCACCTAATTCAGATTACAGTAGCTTCCTGGCAGGTGGCTTTGGTACATGAGTACATGAGTATAGCTCATCTACAGACACTCAAAAATATTAAATAGTCAATATGTAATGCTAAATAAAGGAGAGATTTGTGATCTCAAGTCTTAAAGAAGAAACTCAGAGTTTTGCTCTTTTAAGAAATTACAGTGTGGGACTATTTTAACACATAAATTCACAGATCCCTCTTTTTATTACATATGAAATGAGAAGTTTTGAATTGGAAAGGACATTATAGTTCACCTAATTTCATGTTACATTTTGACAATCCCCCCCCCCCCCCATACTTTAGCAGATTAATGTGAGTAATCTCAAGGGAATAAAGCCGGAGCTTATAGGCATTTTAACAGAAGCCACCACCATTCTGACATGATTAACCCAGAGCAGATACCCTATCAACTGAAGGTCAGGATATTACCTACTGGCTGTGACTTGGAAGAAGGAAGATCACAGAAATAAACACCTGGCTGTAAAAACACTGTTGAAATGCAGGATTTTATTTTCGACCAAGATTTAAGAAATCATAGTTGTGGGTTCTTGGCAAGAGATGGGATACATCTCACTGTAAAAACTAGATTTTGGAAGAATGTGTTCTGAGCTGAGAAAACAGGTTTAAACTGAAATAAGCAACAGAATTTTAAAAAGAAGTATTAAAAAATCCCTATTAACCAAATGATATAAAGTTTAGCATCTATATGAGGAACAATAATGGTGGAGAAAGTACCCAGAAATTCACAGGAAAAGGTCATAAACTAAACCTATGGCCTCAGGTAGACAAATGTAATCTATTAGGGCACAGATTATAAAAAGAGGAATTTAAAATTTTAATATGAGAACAAATAGGACTGCATAGGAAGCACCGAAGTTTGTGCAATTAGGGTTTAAAGGGCAGGAGAAGTGTAGAAAACTACTTCTCAATCCGAAAAAATTGATCTGATTGAGGGAAAGAAGCTTCTCTTGTATGTTAAAGGAGTTCACCTTGATGAAAATATATGAACCTGATGGTAGAACCATGGTAGGCAACTGAGAAGAGGGTAAAGGGAAAGTGGAAGCAGAAGTAGAATACTAAAACTGCTCATCTGAGGAGGAGACCTAAAGATACTTTCCTGACATATAATACAAAATTGGTAGAGCTGATCAGAGTGATTAGAAATTTTATTTATTCAGAGAGCTACTAGAAACCAGACAATTTTGCCTCCAGAAGTCAGAGAAACAATGAGAAGCAAACTAAATTATGACCAGCAGGGATGAACTGACTGGAGAAGTGGAACCTCAAACCAGGAACCTCAAAGAGAACTTTGGAAGAAAATTATTGTTATCTGTGGTTCATAATTGCCAAATTAGGGATCACTAGGGATACATCAAAGGAAAATGACAAATTTAGACCTAATCTTAGCGATCAGAAAAATTTCCAGAAACAAATGGTATAATTCAAAAGGAGTCAGTAGTAGACTTTTAAAATTCAGGGGGGGAAGTAAAGATAATCACAAAGAATTTACAGTCTGGGGAAAAAGTCAGGAAGAATTTCTACCAATACTATCATAAATGATTCTGATGAGGAACAAAGTGATGGGGAGAGGGGGAACACAAAGAAATCAGTGCGACCACACAGGAAGTTCTTATGCATAAATGATTTGAAAGGATACTTACAAGATAAGGATAAAGAAGCTTGTGTTCATTTTTTAAAAGTGTGCAAACTTGTTAGAACAGTATGAAAATGATAGATCAGAAAAGCACTGAAGTTGTGAAAATTCTGGAAAGAATTAAAAATAACTTTTATACTAAATTTGGAGGGGAGCTATTTATTTACCCCTGTTCACTGTAAATATATTACAAAGAGAGAATAGAGTTACCCAATTTTTAAATTTGTTTTAGCTCTAATATTAAATAATTATGATCTTAAGACTTGAATATGAAAGAAACAAAGTCCAAAATAGTTCAGGAGATAGTAAGAGAAGGCCTAGATTATTTAAATGAGCTCCTTTCTATGCTCAGAAATATACATGCCAATGAATGGATTCATCTCAGCTGGGAGGAAAATTATTTAACTTAGAACTCTGCCCTTTGCCCCACCCAGTGGCTCCATTTTAGCAACTTGGATGAAGACAAAGTTATCATGCTTTTCTAATCCTGAGATGTCAAAGTTGATAGGTACAGCCAATATGCTGGATGACATAATATTCAATAAGGTCTTGACGTTCTGTAACGATGGCTCAAATATATTCCTGTGAAAAAGAGTTGCAGGGTTCAGCTTACCACAGCAGAATCAGTCCAACCCTGGTGGTGTGCCATGATTGCTGGCAAGCCCCAACACTGCCTCAAGGCAGAGAATGGCATGGCAGAACAACGCAGGGCAGAATGGCCCATGTGGATAAGCTTTCAACTCCCAGGAATAAAAGAAGGTGGGAATGAGGAGATGGTAGATTTTTCACTGGGACCACCTTCTTTTATTCCTGGGAGTTTGGGAAGAAGATTTCAAGAAAGAAGGCTTAGCTTACTCATAGACATAGCTCAGTCCTCTGTCAGATTCATGTTGTGGGATCTTTTCAACAGCAGTTACTCAAAGTAGCTTAATTATGTAAACCCTATCTGTTCCCTAGAATAAGTGCAATACAATTGTTAAAAATAAAAATGGGGGAGGCGGCTGTGGCTCAATCAGTGGGGCTCCCGTTTACCATGTGGGGGGCCCCGGGTTCGGTTCCCGGGGCCTCCTGGTGGGGGCAGGCCCGCCCACACGGCGTGGTTGGCTGACCCAGCGAGCGCGAGCAGCAAGGGGGTGATAAATGAATAAATAAATAAAATCTTAAAAAAAAAAAAAAAATAAATAAATAAATAAAAATAAAAATAAAAATGGCCTGTATGCTTAGAAGAGGCCTAGAAGAATCATGGTGTACTGCAGTGATTCTCAACCTCTATATCCTATATGACTATGTTCCTGACACAGGGAGACATATCAAGAAAGGCATTTTGTACAAGGATATGGAGCAAATGGAAATCTCATACATTACTGGTAGGAATGCATAATGGCATAATCACTTGGAAAAATGGTTTCAGTTTTCTTAAAAAGTAAAACATATACCTACCATATGACCTTGCCATTCCACTTCTGGTATTTACCTACTAAGAGAAATGAAGCATACAAATGATGGGAGTCTCAGAAGAAGAGTAAAGAGAAAAAGGGGAAGAAGGCATATTCAAAGAAATAATGGCAGAAAACACCCCATATTTAATGAAAGGCATGAATATGCACATTGAAGAAGACCAACAAACTACAAACAGGATAAACTCAGAGAGAACCAGGCTCAAATATATAGTAGTCAAACTGTCAAATGCCAGGAGAAGAAGAGAGCTCTAAAAGATGTAAGAGAAAAGCAGTGTGTTAAGTACAAAGGAGCCCCAACAAGATTAAATGGCAATTTCCCATCAGAAACCATGGAAGCCAAAAAGCAGTGGGACAAAATATTTAAAGTGCTGAAAGAAAATTTACAACCAAGAATTTTAAATCTGGTGTGACTTCCTTTCAAAAATGGTAAAGAGATTAAGACATTCCCAGATGAATAAAAGCTGAGGGATTTCTTCACTACTAGATCTGCTCTACAACCAAAGCTAATGGCAATTCCCAAAATGAAAGGAATAGGTAATAGACAGTAGATTGAAGGGCCATAAAGAAATAAATCTCTGGTAAAGGTAACCATATGGGTAATTATAAGTGTCAATACCATATTTTACTTTTTGGTTTGTAACGCCATTTTTTTACTTCTTACAGATTTTAAAACACAAACACATTAAAAATAATGATAAATCTATTGTTTTGGACAGATAAAAAGATATAATTTGTATGAAGTACAAAAAAAAAGAAGGTAGGGAGAAAGCAAGGTATAGGAACGGTATTTGAGTATGCTATTGAAATTGGTATCAACTCAAACCTGATTATTGCATATTTAGGATTTCTTAAAAAGGTATTTTGAAAGACTTAATGAAGTACACCTATATCTCCTACAAACAACTGGTAGGAGAAGGAGAATGAATGAGTGAACAAATGAGTTTAGTCTAATCATCTCTATTGGGATGTATGGACCAATCCTGCCATTTTCCTTTCAGGATCTCTAAGATGTGATCATTTTGGGGGAACTCTATGTAAATTTTATTTTCTAAAGTGTCTTTGTGCCACAATATAGCACCACACTCAAATTACTCTGCTATGGGCCACCATTTAGTTGACAAAATTCCATATGCACAAATTCCACCTCCTTAGAAAGGGACTGCACAAAATTGTAATGCTTCAAAATTATCTAGCCACAGAAACTGTTTTAAGGCCACTTTAACATCATTTAGCCAAACTTCCAAACTGAGATCAGTACTAATATATCTTTTAATAAACAGAGACTTTAAAAGAATAGTATAATTGTTTTTATGAGATTGAAAAAAAAAACAAACCCACCAGTAATTACCTTGGCTTTTTTGAGCAGGTCAACTAAGTCAAGGTTCATGGATGCCAGCTCCCTGCTTGGCATGCTCTGTAGCTGTGTAATGATGAAAAGCTCACAGATGTGCTGTAGTCTAGATACTTGGTACATCTCTGCACAGATTAGGAGACACATAGCTTGGAAAATGCCAGCTGATGAAAGAAGGGAAATAAGATAAAATGGACAATAAAACTATTCCTTTTATGACCTAAAAAATGCCAACAACAGAAAGCAAATAAAAAAATAGGCTGACTATAATTATCAAATGGAGAACAGAATGTCCAGAAAGCACCTTGAAGGAATCAGCATTCTAAACTATTACTCTATTTTCAGAAATAATCAATTTAGCTCACATTCAGAAGTGAAGCTTTTTTTTTTTTCAATTCTCCAGAGAAGATTCTTCTATAATTACCCTTAATAAGCAATTCCAGGGCTGTTGGGTAAATCTTTCTGCTAGCTTAAATCCTTCCAATTTTTCTTCTCCTGGCTAATTCCCCAGTTTGTTTTTTTAAAAAACACTTCCCTATAATTCTGATTTTTCATGTAATTCTCTTTCATATCCCTCTTAAGTTCCTTACATTCTTTTGTAGCCATGGAATCAGGAATCCTGTGTATGATAAATATCTAGCATAATGATTAGATTATCTTTCTGTGATTTTTCCCAATACATATATTCCAGTATCTGGTTTAGCTTTCTGATTATTCATTTTGACTCATTTGCCCCCATCCTTTTACCAATGTTTAAAGTGTTTTGTCCTGTAATTATTGCTACTTTTTTGAACATTTTGTAATTAGCAAGGTAAAAGGTTTTTCTGATTGAAAAAACAGATTTTCCTAGCATTTCAAATCTGGTCAAATTTTAATTTAATAGACAAATTTTCCAGGATTGAAATAATAAACAATAACACTTATTTCCAATTTAAAAAAAAAAAAAAAAGAGAGAGAGAGAAAGCATTGATTCTTTTTAGGCAAAAATGAGAAGCCAGTCTTATCACTGACAGTAACAACTGAGCCTAGCTCCAAAATACTCTATAGCTAGCTGCAAGACCAGAAATGTTTCCATTAAAAAATGAATTTTCTGTTTTGAGAACTTCTAAAAACTTTCACAAGAGGGCTCATGACTTGTTTCAGTAACAAGCACAGGAAATCATCCAATCTGAAAATAAAGCAGTGAGCCTGAAGAAAGATGTGGCCTCTCTAACGGAGCTGCTTCTCCAGGCTCTGTCCTAAAGGTCTCAGCCTCCTGGACTAAGCCACATGGGGCTATTCTATTTGTACATATGGTGGGAGCCATCTGGTGGCCAAAAGACGAAGACTGCCAAAGGGGGCCTCCTCCACGCCTGCATCCTAATGCTCCAGGCCTGTTCAAAGATTTTCCTATTTCTCCAAGGTGCATCCAACTAGAGGAAACCTGCTCCAACCTGCAGCTGCCATAGAGGTTGGTTCCTGGTCAAAGATAGTTCTACGTCAGCAAATAAATCCTAGAGTCCGCGGGACATGCTAAACATCTTAGGAAAAGTTTTTAGGAGAAGCCAAACAGACGAGGACCATAAAGATTGCCCCATCCTTGGAGCCATAGAGAAGACCAAGGGAGCCTCAGAATACTGTCTTTAAAAGTGCCTCAGTCATAAGTCAGTTCTTTAAAAGCAGCTGCCCAACCCTCCTCCCCTCAGGGAAGACAGTGTTCCAATCTGTGGAATCAGGCCAGCCTCTGGGTCCTACAAGACATCTCCATTTCTGGGTGCCCATGGCAGTCACCAAGCTGCTGGTGCCGGCAGCACAGGTGAAATAATGCCAGGCTGAGAGCCCATAACACCCAATAAGTGCTCTTCCACTGGACTGACTGAAAATTCATTGTTATCCCAATACCTCCTCCAACTGCTTAGCACATTTCATGACGTCGACTGTGACAAACCTTAAATAAAAACAGATTTCACAGAAGCAACTTATCAAAATTGGTGAAAAGGAAAGAAAATGGTGAGACATGACCTAATATTTCCACCCTGCTCACCTGGGCAACAAGAATCTGTGTACAGGTATTCTAAAAATGACAGGAAAGTCTCTTTGGAAACCCCATAAACTGGAATCAGAACGCTCTTTGCTTCCATGTAATTACCATTAAACATGGCTGCCATCACTTCACAACGGGCCACCAGGATGGCCCTGTGGGCTGGCACCGTTGCACCTGCAAGGTTCGAAAGGAAACGGAGAAGTTAGCTCAGTAAGATAAACTTGCAGAGTTATTTTAGCAATTTCCCTTCTAAGTAGAGTGGTATTGCATTAAGCACAGCTAAGCTGATGTGCAGAAACCAAATTTTGGAGTGACAGCATTAATCCAGAAACTTTTCAGTTTTTAATTGAAATAAAGGGAGTTCAAAAATCAACTTTGAAACCAACAATTTGCAAGTAAGGCAACTATTTATTTCTTAGTTTTTATTTTCTAAAAATTGAAACACTGAAATGAAATATTTTGCTTCACGTTTTTATAATGAAACATTTTTCCTTTCCAATTGACTTGAAACAATTGTGTCTCTCAAAAAAACACCACCATTACCCTTCTTGGACAAACTCTAAGCATAGTCTTCCATGGATTTCCCCTTACCAGAAACAGACAACTGTAAGAAGTCAACCATCCTAGGCCTGAGCAATCCACGGATCACAGCAGGAATTGCAAGGAAGTCTCTTGTGGAGTCAAGGGGCCCATTTCAGACCTAATGGAAAACTTGGAAGGGGATGGCCTTGACACCCCTGCTGTCTCCCAGCATACGACCTGCTCTTCTCTTTCCTAACTGAACCATGCCTACTGCTGGGAGAGCACAGCTACTTTACATTTTAAAGGCCCCTCAGCCCACACTCCTCGCTGAAGCTCATTAAACTAAACTGACTTTCTAGTTACAGCTTGCTAAGCCATCCAGGTCCTGCTCCAAGGCAGCACCAGACAGAGCACGCATAGCCTATGGTCATGGGATGGTGAAGCAGTTCTCATCACTCCTACCACCTTAAGAAACCATAAAACCATCCACACTGCCAGCCTTCAGTCCAGTCTAGGTCAGCTCAACAGGTTACAACGATTGGTATTGAGGGACAAAGATGAAGACAGAGCTACCCCTGCTTTGTCAAGATTTTCGTTTGAGAGAAGACACCACAGCCAGTGTGAAGGACAAAACTGCCACCCTCCCAGAAAGCACCTCTATGAGCCAAACCACTCTGCTTTGCCCAAGCGTCTGCACCTATGTATCCCTAAAATCTCATACTTATCATGGCCATATGTTCTTCTCTAAAATATTTACAATTATTAGGTTCTCCATCCCCTTCAAATCCAGACAAAACATCTGCTCAGGAAAGAAGAAAACAGTTGCATCTAAGCCCAGTGACTTTATGCAAAGCCAATAATCCCTGAGGGTCCACAGCAACACCTGACATTGCCATTTCTGGGCCTACTGCTTGGCCCTGTGAGTAGCTCAGTCGTCACCCTCACCCCCACCATGGGAACAGTGGGGAGCAGGTGAGGTGATCATTCCCACCAGGCCATCACAGTCCTTCCCTCTCTGCCCTCACTCCCTCTCCCACCCCTCCTTGGCTTTAGGCTGCCAGCGGATACCCTCAATGTTATAGTGTCCATCGAAGAGGAAGACTGACTTCCATAAGAGAAGCATGCTGGCTATCCCAGAACTTCTCTGTATTATTTGTATATAACAATTGACAAAGAACTCAAACACGTAATGCAATTGGACGTATAATTTTAAGGTTTCAACATCTTGAAGTAGCATACCATAAAAAAAAAAAAAAAAAAAAAAAAAAAAGGAAAGGAAAATAAGAAACACGGTTTAAACAAACTAAATAACCTACCATTTGGGTTAAGCAGAGGGACTAAAGATAGGCCAAAAATACCAAATGGCTAGTAGACGGAGCTGGAATTTGATAAGTAACCTTGACATTTTAATAGACATTTTCAGTTGATATTATGGTTACAAAGGAGTTACAAAACCAGCAACAAAACACTTAGTAAGGCAAGTCCTTAAAGTGTTTCCAAGTTCATTTCAAGCTTAGAATTTAGTTTTGAAAACCATTATACTGCCAATTAAGACAACATCAACTTCTGTTTTTCACCTTTTTAAAATATTATTTCAGTGTTATAAATTGTTCTACTGTGAAACTGCAATATAATACCCTAGTATAGTCACTTTTTCTTAAGACTGTAAAAATGAAAAAACTGAATGAATATAATGCAGCATTTATATCCCACACAGCAATAGCATACAGCTGAAGAATTACTTAGGAAAAAAAAAATCAGTGTTCTAGTTAAAAGATAACATGTTTTTTGAAAATGCCCAAAATACTTTGTATTATTTATCTGATGTCACAATTTTAAGAAACTTTTTATAAGGAAAAGAGCTTTCAGAATGAAACAAAATTTAAAAGCCCAAGTTTTCTAGTCACATTGCACAGATTATCAAAGATCTTTGTTTTTACTATATACTAAAATAAAATATTACATTTGTCACACTTTCTTCATACTACATTCCAGGTTTCAGAATGAAGTTTTTAGAATTGTTTTTGGTTTCAATCTGGAAACAGGATACCTGCCTAGCTCAAGAGATATTTAGAATTTGTACTACACAAGTAAACAAGGAAGGAATGTAATTTTGAAAAAGTATTTTTCATAAGACACAGATTCAATGTCAAAAGAAACTCATATTTTCCTTTATTCTTTTTTTTTTTAGAAACTCATGTTTTTTCTTTATCAGGGCTAAATGTTTACAAAGACTAATTTAGAACTGCCAGAGTTGCTTTTTTTTTTTTTTTTAATATAAAAATATACAAACCCAAGGTGATTAAAAAAAAATAAAACAAGTTGGAAGTGGTGGTAAATATATATATTCAATGAATACCTATTACAGGGATGGTAAATAGGTTTTAGATTCCATATCAGCTCCAACCAGTTGTTAGAGATGGCCTGGATTTAATGCTGTACCTGGGCTTGGTAGGAAAAACAGTGATCCACCTGCATTGGCTGTCACTACAGGGGGAGAAAAGTGGAGTCCACAAGCCAAGCCTCTGCTAGCTCTTAATATGCATGATCTTAACCCTGTGGCAACTCCACAAGGGAGAAATCAGTACACCCATATTACAGGCGAAGAAACAAAGGACCAGAAACCTAAAGTAACAGAGTCAAACCAATATAGTAAATATGCATCAAAGCAAGGATTCTAGCCAGGTCTTTCTAGCCCAAAGTCCATGTCACTGCCACCCCATCATGTTGGTGTAATAATGTTTCAGTATTTTTAGTTCTGGTCTAAATTGTTCCCTAGATTCTATTCTTATTTAGTTTTCATCAAACCTTTCATGAGGTTGAATGATAGTCATGCTTAATTAAAACTGGAGTGAAGAAACCAAAGTTATTTACATGTAACTTCAAATTTATTATTGCATAAAGAGAAAACATTGTGTTTAAATGGATCATTATTTAATTTTGTTATTTTTCTCATTATTTCACATAACATTATATTAAGCACACTAAAGTTATATACAAATTTGAATTATTTCACATATATGAATCTTTTGAAATATGCATTTGCATTATAAATATTTTAGGTAAAGTGTGTAGCAAAAAGAAGCAAGCTTATCTGAAGGTTTCACTATAACTTGAAAAAACTATTTATAATTAAGATTTGAGACAAGTTATCATCCAACCATTACTCTTGAGTCTGTCTCAAGTTCAAAATTTAAGGGAAGTGGCTGTGGCTCAATCAGATAGGGCTCCCGTTTACCATATGGGAGGCCCTGGGTTCGGTTCCCGGGGCCTCCTGGTGAAGGCAAGCCTGCACGCATGGCGTGGTTAGCTGACCCAGCGAGCACAAGCAGCAAGGGGGGGATAAATGAATAAATAAATTTTTAAAAATCTAAAAAAAAAAAAAAAAATACATTTAAGATATAAGAATACGCAGTGCTAAGTTATAGATGCATTCACAGCTCAAACAGCTATTTTCATTTACACCAAGTTAGACAGAGTAACTGAAATGTAGCTGCCTGTTAGTAATTTAACTACAACTAAAAACCACAGGCCCAAATGTTCGAACACCAAGAGGCTTAATTATGGCCTAAAAAGTAAACTTCCATCCTCCATTCCTGAGAATAAGAATATAAAATAGGATATATGAGAGAATGCACTTTGATTTTCAGTTAAATAGAGCTATGACTAAATCATTCTGAAAATCAAATTTTTCTAGTAGTACTAACCAGATGTTTTAAGCTCACTTTCCATCATCAGCTTTGGAGTTAGAAAAGCCTGGAACCAAATCTCTGTTTCACCATCACTAGGTGGCCAATGCTATGATACGAAACCAGTTACTTCACCTCTCCACATCTCAGTCTCAAGTACTGGAGTAACAATAACAACATACAAGGCTTACACTTTACGTATATAATCTCTAGTACAATTGCTGCCACAGAGTCTGAGCTACTATTACTGCTAATACAAGAATGTCTCAATACTAAAATGTTCAATGGACCAGAACAGATTTGGCTTTTGATTTGCATAACTTGGGCTTCATGAATCTAGAACAGAATACTAAAAATACAGTCATAACAAATTTACAAGAAAAATTGAGATATAAGCTTACTTAATGCTGATAAAGATATGGTAAAACAAACACTCTCATACACTGCCAATGGAATGTAAACTGGTACAATCTTTCTGGACATATACAATTTAAACAGCATATATAAAGTCTTACAGATGTTCATATCCTTTGACTAAGAATCTATCTCACGGAAGCAATTCTCATTTAAGAGTGAAGTATTTATACTAATTCTTCAAGGCACTATTATTTCTAATAGTGAAAAAGTAGGAAATACCTAAATTTATACTAGAGTGAAAAAATAGTATACTATATAATGACATTAAAAATAATGTTAACAAAAAGTAACGCTTATGACACAAGTCTAAAAATAAAAGGTATAAATTGGATAAATATTTATTACATAGTCTTTTATTAAGCAGAGGAAAAAATGACTGGAGGGAATTATGTCAAAATGTCAACAGTGATTGTCATTGGGGAGTAACCATTTTTAAGGCATCTTTATATAATATTTGACTATCCTGAAAAGAGCAATTACAACAATTTTCTAATCACCATCATTTTCATCTTATTCTCCAAGGATAACCCCTGTTCACAATGTGTTATGTATTCTTCCAGACCTTTTCCTTTTTTATAGATTTATAAACATAACAGACATACATTCCACACACAGAATCATTCTGTACACAATGTTCTTTAACAGTCATATATGACTTTTTTAATCAGGAAAAAAGTTTCTTTATGAATATATATTCAACTAATTGCTGGTTAAGGAGAGCTCTCAATAAGATTAGTGATTCTCTAAGTTCTCTGCTTCTTCCCTCATTTAGAATACGTCTGGTTTTTTCCACCTCTCCCTATACATTTTGGAAGAATTCCAGAAGTACATCAGGGAACCGGTCCTGGCAAATTGAGCCTGCTGAAAGAGACCACACTGACGTGAGTTCAAATATGCTCCGTTCCATTCAGCAGGACTATGGACACATATTTTAACTCCCAAAAGGTGGTTAAAACTTCCCTGATCTTCTTTTACCTCAAAATTTCTCTTTATTATTCTTACTGCTAGGCCACAGGGACCAGAGAATGGAAGAGGGATGGCCATTAGTGAGTTGTACTTATCTTAGCATTACAAGGGACCTTAGGATCTATATGGTTCACCCTCCTCACTTCACAAATGAGAAGACTTAAAGGCTAGAAAGGTTAAGTGACTTGCCCAACGACACACACTGGTTAGAATGCAAACCGAAGAATGGAAGAGACAACACCCTTCTATTCTGCAGCTTCTTTCCCCTTCTCACTCTGCAGAAGCTAGGCTCATCAACTCCTACAGCTGCTTCCACACGATTCTTGCTTCTCTGCACTCCCTACTCCCTGGATGAGCTTCATTGTTGAACTGGGGGTCGGGGGGAAGGTGCAGCTAGAGGAAGCACCACAGCAGCTGGTATTAGTCACCAGCATAGGCATATAACTAGCTCTGCTTGACCCCAGCCCACTTCATAGGTTGGGGAGCTTGAGTCAGTGCCTGCCAAAGGATCACTAATTGGAATGACAGAGGGAAAACAATAGATGGTAAGCAGAAAGGATTCTCCAGTCACTGCTTATCTCTTTTCTCTTAATAAGACAAATATTTTCATGTGTTGCATATTCCCTTTGAAAATCTTCTCAGTAGGTAACAATAACATAATGTTTGGTATTAATACCTCCTATGCAAATTACAAGCAAATATGGTAGCTATATTATAGCACAACAGAGAAAAGGTGGGGATGGGAGATAATCCCCCAATCCATTAACCTTGACAGGTTCAAATTACATTTATATTGAACTTACTAGAGAAAGGTTACTCAGACTTTGCTACATCATTAACATCTCTGGCAGACAAATAGACCTTCTCTTCTTCTATGGATTCATTACAATGCAAAATCTTCTTGGAGAACATTTATGCCTCAGTTGTTGATTCTCATGTCCAGGATCATTAATCTCATTAACAATAATCATTTATTAAGAGTCAGTTAAAGGTAAGTCACTGTTCTAGGGACTGTACAGAACACAGAGATGTAATGAAATAGATTCTTTGTTGGTGGTAATTGTCAGTTTCCACCTAAGGCCAGGAACTAAGGCTTCCCTTTCACAGTTAAACTTCTAAAATACACACAGAAAGGTTGAGATTAATCAAGAGTCTGTCTCTAATTTGGATGATTGAGAAGTTTGGGAACATCCAAAACTCCAGGGTGATTTAGGTAAAACATAGAATATATTTATGATTTAGGAAGTGACTATTTAATCAATTATATTGTACCTTATTTATAGAAAATACTGGGTGAATGATGAGATTGGTCAGTCCAGGCCAAAGAACCAGGAGCTGGTAGTATTTATTCTTAGCATCATCTGGGAAGGTAAGAGATGCCCAATCTGATTAAGTAGTGTTAATATACTACACTCTATAATACTATATTAGAAGGCAGAAGACATTCATGAGAAGTCATCAGGGCCTAGATAAAACACCCTCGTATGCTCACCATGAAACCTTCAGATTTTTAATTCTTTTCCTGGTTATGCAAAGCCAGGGCCTAGACCAGGGGTTATTAACAAGGAGTCTGTGAGCTTGAATTGGAATTCAAAAAAACATTATTCTTGTGGGGACATGTGATATATTTATTAAATAATACACAGTATAGGGTGGACTTAGTAAGAGGTCCATGGTTTTCACCTGACTGGCAAAGGAGTCCATGGAACAAAAAAGATTCAGAACCCCTGCTCTAGACTGTCATTTGGTCACTGGAAGGGTGTCCCCCATCCTATGCCCATCTTTCTGAGCCTGCTCACAGTCTGATCAATCCTAAAACACCAGTGTGGCCAGAGGACAGACCTCAGTGCCACACAGGAAGTCATTTGAAGAGCAACATTCAGCCATCTCCTCTGGCACCGGTCATCATCTTTGCAGAACACAGAAACTATTATTCCATCTTTCTAAACTGGAGTTTTTTTTTCAGATTCATTTCGGAAAGATGGAACCACTTCTTTTTAATTTGCCAGTCATAGTTCTTCTCAACAATGGATAAGTTCTTTTCTGTTGAAGATGAAGCTTGTTAGATGATGTGCACAAAATTGTCTCCACATTTCTTTTGTATGGATATGGTACACCAAGAATTTTTACCAAACACCTTCATCAATGGAGATTTTTCTAAAAGCTAATAAGGGAATTCTGTAATCAGCAGGAGATTTATCCCTGTCAAGGCTTGTTCTACTTATAATGAATAATTTATGAGAAAATCTGGATTTTTATTCTGTGAGTAAAAACTCAGTTGTGAGACTATCAGGGGCTTAGAATCAGTTTTGGGTTCTCTAAAAATGATGAAAGGGTTACAAAAGCCTGGTGGCTCGCTTAGTTTTTAAAAACCATGTTCCTGAATTTCAAGGTCACTCCTCTTGTCCCATTCTCAGTGTCCCAGGCTCAGTGTGCTCACAGTGCTGACAGTAGCTTGGCAGAGGGTACTGTGAAAGTTTCCAATTCACTCTTTGTCTTGGCAAGTGACCAAAGTTAAAAGTAAAACAAATCTTTCTGGGAAAGACTTTTAAAAGGAAATGACTATGTTAGCTGCCATACATTTCTAACAAAAAAAATAGGAATTATATTTCCCTGTTAGTAATAGCCCACCTGAAATTCTACTTAATTAGTTTGGAAACAACTCCTTCTATCCTTACATAATTGAAGGATAAGCGATTTTTATCTGACAATTCATTTTTAAGAGTATGCTTTTAATCTCCCAACCTGACAGAATTATCTAAGAGAATAATCAATAACAGATATTAAGCAGTTCATTTTTATTAAAATTTGGTAGCCTTACTTTCCCACAGAGATAAGAAGCAGCTCTCAGCTGCTCTGGTGAGAACAATTCTCAGAGTGCTGTGAGGAAAAAAAGTAGCAATATCTACAGGTGCTTCATGTAGACCAGGCTTGGAGTCACCCAGCATAATCCCGGCACGTGTAGACCCTCCTTTTGTATAAATAAAAAGGAAAAGAGCTGATAAAGTAGGATAGAGGTAATGTAATTTTAAAGGGGCTGTTTTCATATAAATTGAAACCTAGGATCTTAAAGAAGTACAAAAACAAAAATATACAATAGCATATTACAGATTGCCCCACCCTGTACCATACTAGTCCCTAAAAGTTAATAAAGCACAGGGTAAAATAAGGGGTTGGGGATACTAACGATTTTATAAATTTCTTATTTTAGTAAAATACTTCATTTCCCTGGAATATTTTGTTAAAAATACAGTCAGTGCTAATCTACACACTGCAGTAGAGAATAACCATTCCTTCCCCTAAAATATCAAAGCTGAAATAGAAGAAATAAAAATGAATGATAGGCTTTGTAAAAGTTGAACCATACCTTGAATTTCGAAGACAACATCAGCAAGCATAGGTTTATTAAGGAAAAACTTGAGGGAAGTGTTATAAAACCATAGGGGTTTTCTGGCTTGATAGGTTTTGCAATTCCTTAGGCAATTAATCTATAAGGAAAAACAAAAAGACAAGGGGAAATGTTGTACAATATGCTTATATATGGGCTGCCTAGAGAATCTGGAAAACTGCTAAATTTCCGAAGAAATGATCATCACCTACTCTAAGGCTTGTCTGATCACAGCATTCATGGGAACCTGTCCTCAAGAACTACATCTGCTACTTGTCAATAAACTGTAATAATAATAATAATAATGCTTTGCAGCATTCACAGCAGTAAATGAAATGGCTAAGTAAAAACTCAGCTCTACAGCTAATATATGGTTCTGAATCCTCATGGGTTTTTGTTATCTGGGAAACAAACAACAGTAGTTCAATAGCATATGAATGCACAGTAAAGTATGTGTAGCCTTTTGGCAGTTTGATATAGTTATGAATTCCAAAAATAGATATTGGATTATGCTTGTAAACTGGTCTGTTAATCTGGGCATGATTAAGTTATGATTAGGGCGTTGACTGGGCCATGTCAATAGGGCATTGAGCTCCACCCCTTGGTGGGTGGGGTCTCAAAGATAAAAGACATGGCAAAGGAGTTGTGATGTGGAGTCTTGAGCTGGAGCCCTGGGAAGTAGAGCACAGAGGAGCTTGGTCATGAGGAAAGAGAGAAGGCCCCAGGAAGAGAAGCAAGCCATTTGCCTGATATTCTACAGCTGGCCTTATGGCACAAAGCAAGCCTGAGCCCAGAGAGAGGCAAGCCCCAGGAAGAGAGGAACCCAAGAAGCCTGAACCCTGGCAAATGTCGGCAGCTGTTATGCTCCAAAACGTGGCAACAGACTTTGGTGAAGGAAGAAACTTATGATTTATGGCCTGGTAACTGTAAGCTTCTACCCCAAATAAATACCCTTTATAAAGACCAACAGATTTCTGGTATTTTGCAACAGCACCCCTTTGGCTGACTATTACAGTATGTTTTCACATGTAATCTTCTATTTTGGTTGACAATTAACAAACCACATATACAAAAATTTAATTTGTAATTTAAGAAAAAGATATATATATATATAAAACTTGTTATTTTTCCCCCATCACACTCTATGCTGCTACTGCTTACTAGCTCAACACTTTCTCCTACAGAAACGAATATTATCTTCCCCATGGGATATAAGCACCCTCTCAATTGGAGGTGGAGTGGACATCACCATCCCAGACTCCTCAGGATGGGGGGAAGAGCTATGGACTAGAGTGGACTTTCTGGTATTCTACTATAGACATATTGTGATTCAAGCAATGGGAGAAATTACAACATTGATGTGGAGCCAGTGGCCACTGGAGGCTCTGGGGGCAGAGAGAGGGAAAAGCAGTTGTAATACAGGGGCTTTTTTGGGACTTGGGAATTGTCCTGAGTGACATTGCAACGACAGATACAGGCATATAACATGCAGAACTGTGTGGGAGAGAGTGTGGTCTACAATGTGAATTATGGTCCATGCTTAATGGCAAAGCCCCAGGATGTGTTTATCAATTGCAATTAATGTTCCACACTAATGAAGGATGTTTATGTGGGAGGTTGTGGGAGGTGTGGGAGGTGGGGCGTATGAGAATCCCTATATTTTTTGTGTAACATTTATGTAATCTAAGTATCTTTTTAAAAATTTTTTAAATTAAAAAAATAATAAATACAAAAAAAAATACTTGAGAGTGATGAATTGGTTCATCTCCATTTTGGTCTACAATCTTACAATCTCAAATATGTTTCTCACCCACCACAGAGCCCTGAATCTATAAAGGGTGCCTGGCTCTCTGACCTGGAACCTGCTCTCATCTGCTCGCTCTCACTGGCAGCCTCCAGTAACGGTGCCTCTGTCTGATCTGGTGGTCTCCAATCCCTTCTTCTGCTCCCCACTCAGGATTTGGTGCTTTGTTGATTCTTTATGAGGCCTCAATCCAAAATGATGTCTTTCCAGTTATCCCTTTGTTCCAACTCCAGAAACCAGTGCCCAGTCCCCTTTCTCTCACCTTCCACCCCAATCTCCTGCTGAATCTCAACCTCAGCTCAGAACCCTGATCCTCTGCTTGGCTGGCCAGGGAATTCAGAAAGCGTTACCCCTGAGAAATAATCTAACATGCAAATGTAGCAGTATTAAGAATAAAAAGACACCTACTCCCCTCTCTGGATTAATTTCCTGTGGACACAGAGAGAAATTTTAAGTCTTTGGCAAAGGAATTTTTATTTTTTATTTTTTATGGTATTAACCCTCCTCACCAGGAAGAAGAAAACATATCCCAGAATGGTATCCACAAGCAAGACAGAGAAGCAAAACAGTATCATACAAGTCCTGGTCCTATAAACTATATGCTCAGATACTATACACAATATATCAAGAAAAACATCGAAGAAACTGGGGGATAAGATTCAAGTGATTGCCACACACATAAAGGAGAGCAACAGTCAAAAAGCATCACAGAATTTGAGAGCTAGCAGGGGCTTTAGAAATCATCTAGTTTATCCCTCATTTTGTAAGAAGTCCTGAGAAGTTAATGGACCTCTCAAAGCCACAGAGATATTCCATGGCAGACTCACAAGTTAAATATACTCCTGATTACCAAGTCACTGCTACATCCCTATGTCGTAGTCCATGAATCAGAGACCCTTAAGCAGGAAAGCACAGGAAGATGGGGTAGAAGAACTCTTCTCTCCTCCTGTGCAAAGGAGGGAATTTAGTTCAATATCATGGAATCATATAAACCCCAGCCTCCCCCTTCATCAACAAGAATTCATTTTATTCTTAGTATTCAAAGGTATGACTGTTCAGAATCAGACCCAAGGAAAGGCTTAGGTTCAGAACAAAAGGCAATACTCTGTCCTTACCATTCATACAGAGTATGAATTTGTAGTCCTGATTTCCTGAATATATAGCTATATAAAAGCATGGATATACATATATACACACACGTATATATAAACATTATTAACCTGTATGAAAAGATTGCCTGGTCACTGAGAGCACAGATGTACACTTTCATTGGTTCATAAAAGAAGTTAATCTACAGACCTTTTGAAAAATGGAATGCAGGTATATGGACACATTTCTAAAAAAGGATTATTTAGTTGAATTAGATTGCAGAAGAGCTGCTACCCTGTCATATACCTGTAAAACTGGACAGTTTTTGTATACCTGCCTCAATGTGTCATTGAAACAAGAGTAGAAAGATCTTGCCCCTTAATTCGATGTTATGTTTTCTTTAAAAAAAAAAAAAAAAAAAAAAGCTCATTTTCCCAATTGAAGAATAGTTGGAAATCTTTAAAAGTTAGTATAGTTTTACATTTTTAAATGTAGAAGTGATAAAAATGTAAAACTGATTAAAAAGTTATCTGTAAAAAATAAAGGAATAATCTTTTTTTTCTTACAAGTACATAAATCTATATTTTGCTAGGCATTGCCCACAACTTACCTTCTTATCTACTGTAGCCAATTTGTTTATCACAGAATCTGAAATAAGAATACACTGGCTAAATTGTGTAACATAGTTGCTTTAGAATTTAACAAATCTTAAAATTTAAAACCCTTACAGACTCTGTGCAATCTAAGTTACTAGACTCTTAATATGCACAGTTTATGACCATTTACAAAGTCTGTATTTTTTATAACCTTTGAACCTAATTTATAACTTTGATGAGAGAAAAATCCTTACCTGTCTACCTGGCTAAATAGATCATTTTCTCACAATTCTTGAAAACAGCATGCACAGAAACTGCCTTGCTCCTGAAAACTATTTGGACTGAAACTCTGAGGAGAAAGCACCCCCTCCAATGAAGTTTAACTGTAACCATGCAAATTAAATAGTCCTTCATTCTTGGCATAGATTGCCTATTCCCAGGCTCCAATGCAAAGTTTCAGAGGATGGGATTCACAAATGAACACTTTAAAGACATGGCTCCTACATATTTTAATTCTTGCATAAATTAAAATCTAAAGCAGTGAAAAATAACATGTTTAAAATATTTAAATGGCAAAAATATACTTAAGGAAAGAATTTATATTTATCTGTTTTTGACTCTTCACATGACTCTATATTATATTCATCATTGTATATCAGTTAAATTCAAAGAAAGTCAAGGTAAACCAGATTTACCTTTCCTGGTGTTTTTAAAATGCACTTTACTTTCTCAATTACATTTGAAACATCCCCGGAATCTTTCAACTTCTTCCTGATATCTTCTTCCAGTTCTTCCCACTGAAAAGCACCTGTAAATAAATTAATATATGTTGGATTTTTTCTGCTAAGCAGGAGTTAAGAAAAAGAAATCTTTTATTAGATATCAGTGTTCTCTTTTAAAAGAATTTTCTTTTAACTTTTCTTAACCAAAGAAATTAAGCTTGTAATTAAGCTAACACATTTAATCAGCTCTCACATTTTTCAAAGCTCAGTTTGCCTTACCCTAAATTATTTCTCAAAACCTGAAGTCTTCCTCCCTGAACAGCCATTACCTCTCGGTTAAAGGTGGTAAAACTACTGATAACAGCAATGGCCAGAACAGAAGTTCACACCATAAGTGGCCCAATACCCAAATTATTTACTTGCCCTTGAAGGCAGATATGATCTTTTTCAAGGTTGAATTAAGTCAGATTAATCATGGAAGACAATGACTACCATCAGGAAGAGGCATATGCAGTAGGAATAGAACACATTCAGATCTCATGCATGGTGAGGGTCACACTGGGATGTTCAGTAGCCAAATTTATAGAACCATCCTGAAGAAGGGAGCTAATAATTTCCTGATGAGGTTCATCATGTCGTTATTGCAAAATCAGCACACTGGGACCCTCCCTCCTGGTCTATTCGTCCAACCCACTTCAAAATCATCTCTTCTTAGGCTCTCTTCACTTGTCTCCTACTTTGTTAGCTCCTTTTCCTCTATGTCTTATGAAACTCCCATTTTATGGTCCACAAAAGTTTTCCCCAAGCACTCCTTTCACCTAGCCAACAGCAGCCCCCAAGCCTTGCTGTTTCTGGCCCTCTCTCCATAAAATCTCTCCCATGTACTCAAAGCCTGTAAGTATCTGAAAGTACAATTCTGATCACGATACTCTCAGAGGTTACCTCCCATCCATCCCATGGTTTATGGAGAGTCCTAATTCCTGAAAATATAATTCAAAATAGTGTAGTATGGGAGGGCAGAGTTGGCATAGATAGTTTTATCTATGCCATTAATAACCGGCGTGACTTTAAACAAATCAAGGCACTTCTCTGGGTAATTCAAGATCCTTTTCTATCTGCTTCCAATCACGTTTCCTTTCATGTATCCAGCACTTTGGCAGAAGCTTTCATAGATATTGGGGCGTGGGGAAGGTGCATAATAAACATGTATTGAACCAATGAGATCGGGCAGTTGCAGCCAGCCTGTAGCAAGTAGACTCCAAAGCGAATCAGAAGGGTCAGCCTGATAATCCAGTGGCTCTCAGGCCTCATTTCCACGAATCCCTGTGGTACTTGGCATTCTTGTGTAGCCTTTAACTCCTCACCTGGCCGTTGTGATCACGACGTGTGCTTAGAGGGGGAGGCGCTCTCTTTCAGCATTCGCTATTTCTGTGGGGTAAATGCTCCCAGCACTTACCAAACTCAAGCTACTGACATGGTATCACAAAGCACAGAATCAGGAGGAGAAGGGTACAATTGGCTCTCACAAGCCAGTGCCAGCTGGCTCCAACACACCACTGCTGCTTCTTAGCTTTGATGGCTCTTTTTCTGATTCACTGTTGACTCCCCTTTCTCCTAAGACTTCCAAGGTATGCAGTCTAGAAGAGCTCTATGACTTTTCTCTTCCTGTACTAATGATTTTTAACTATGGGGTCACATACTCTTTTCAGAATCTGATTAATTCTTCAGATCTTCTCTCCAGAAAATTTCACATGTGCACACAGACATTAAAGTCTGTATAAAATGTCAGGAGTACGTACCCCTTAAAGGCCAATGAAATCCAGATTAAGAAAATTTACTCTATACCAGTGAGTCTCAACCTTAGCTGTGCCTTATGTTTGCCTGAAGATGTTTTACAAAATACTGTGGAGGAGGTCTGACCCCAGACCAATTAAATCAGAATTTCTGGGCTTGTGGCCCAGGCAGCTGTACACTCTAAAATCTTCCCTGGTGATACTAATTGAGTACTGACGACTACTGCTTTTCCTTTAGAAATCTAGGGTCAGTAGTAAGCAGCAGTGGGTGTGAAGTGTTTTTGACTGTCTATGTTTATACATGCTTAAAAGGGAATACAGATATTGCCTCTTAAAAGTAAAATTACATTAAAGAATACCTACACAATATCCCCATTCAGAAGATTATCTGAAAGCAAATAACCTAAACACATGGTTTTACTGGCAGCTACATCCCCAAGGGCTGTTGATTTGAGAAAAGACACAAAAAAACCTAAAAACTGAAAATGAAAGTAAGGCTGTTTCTCATGGGTACTCTAATGATTGGGCTATTTTCATAATTAGAAATGCTAATCAAGTCACGTTTAACCTTTTCAGGTCTTAAAAAAAAACCAATGATCCTTGGATTGGGATTTTCTTCAGTTAACTTCTCAGAGTTTAAGTTACTTAGATTCGTAGAGCATGGTATACTCATGTGTACTAGGCTGTGCTTTTATGCAGTGCAGAAAAGAGCACGCCACAGAATGATTCCACAAACTGGAGAATACTACACAAACAGAAGACGAAAGTTCGTTTTCACATATTCATCTACTCTGGCAGCATTTCAATTAGTGATGTGAAATTCTAAGTGCCATCTGTGGCAGGAAGAGCTCAAAGCTAAATTCTTGAAACTCTTACAAATATTTAAATTCCTCACCATTTGGGACCATGTGACTCAGGAATTTGCAAGCATAAAGGCTGCATCAAGTATTGCAAGAATGTTACAACTGTATGCCATTTAAGGATTACTTCATGACGACCAGAATACCACTGGCTTCACTTTTCAGATTATGCCTCCTCCTCTAGGGTTAGTCATCAAGTACTTACACATTGTGTAGTGTTGCTTGTTATCCAATAGAGATATATACAAAACAGACCTTTACTGTGTCTACTTACTCACAAATTAAAATAGAAAAATAAACTGAAGCCTTATAGATAAGTGGAAAGTGTTAATCAGACTATCCAACAGGCCCTTCCTAAATTTAGGATCAAACGTCCATGGTTGCACAATATATATATAGCTTCAAATTCCTAAAGGTAAAAAAATATTTTATTAAAAATGATTAAGACATTCATTGTAATTTGATTCATTAAAAAAAAAAAAAAAAAAAAAAAGCTAGAGATAGGTTTACTATGATTCTTCAGCTCATGTTTGCTCAGGGCAAATATTCCTGAGTCTGCTTTGTGGTGGAGTTCTATCTGCATTCCCAGCCTAACTGGAAGAAACACACCCAACCAGCTCCCGTCTTCAACAGTTTCCTAACATAACACGTGGTAGACCAGCCCTTCTGTGTTCTTCTGTGTTTGTTCAAACTTTAAAAAATTTTTCAGCAAAAAGACAGGTCTGGTCTGTCTTTCCTTGCAGTCTCTTGAGGAAAATGTAGCTTTAAAATTTGATTTGATAAAAACCTTTATAAAACCAGCAACCTAGTCACAGAAAAACAAAGACTAGAGAGTTAAAAAAAAAAATCAGTAAGTATTTAGACATTTTCTACATTAGTGGGAATCTGGGTGATTCTTCTCTTTTCAACATTTCTGATTTTTTTCCCCCAATATTGTCTTTATTGTGTAAATACAGCTTTATTATATTTTTAAAAAACAAACAACAGTTTTGCTGAGTCAGAAAGTATCTGTAAATAATTAAAGAATAATTAACAGGTACCTGCAGAACCAGTTATTTTCCATTCTCCTCAGCCAGCATCAGGGTGGTCTCCCTGCAGCCCCAGGGTCAGTGGCCCCACCCCTGCCTCCCCTGCCTCCCCTCCATCCCTGGCACCACCTTCTGCCTTGGCCATTCACAGAGAGATCAGAGAGATCGGAGCAGACATGCCTGAGCTCAGTGTCAGATTCAAAGGCCTGTACTGTGAACTTGTTGAGAACCTGGCGCTCAACAAGATCTCCACGCCACCATGCCCATTCCCAGGCTCAGGCACACTTAGCGTCCACCCAGTCGCTCAGCATTCACTTTACCCCACTCCAGGCAGGGGCTACAACAGGCACTGGGATGGTCCCAGCTCCGAACAGCTCAACATCCAGTCAGCCTTGCAGCTGACCCCTTTTTGACTTTGTGCCCTAAGACTGAACTGGGTTCCTCTCCAGGGCCTCTGGGCTGAATTCCAGGCCTTAATTCCCTGGCTGGTATACCCAGTTCTGCCAAGAGCAGGTGTTCCTGCTGCTTCTTGTGGACCAGAGTATGGGCATCACCTGGGAGATTATTGGAAATGCAGAATCTCAGGTCTCACCCTGACCTACTGAATGAGAATCTGCATATTGACAAATCCCCTGGTGATGTGTATGCACTTTAAATTTTGAGAAACACTGACCTGGGTGATGAAAGACAAGCTCTAACTAATCACCTGTAGTCAGAATGGGGGCCTTCCTGAGAGTGATCCCTGGCACAGTGGGGGCCTCTTAATTGGACTTCTTTTGCCTGCTCTATTTCATCCCCCACCATCACAGAAATGATCTTTCTAACGCCCAATCTAACCATGCTTAAAATTTAGAACGGCTTCTACGAATGGCAGGAACAGCTCCCACCACCCCTGCCAGCCTCATCTCCTGCCAGCTATTAGCTCCCACTCCTCCCATTACCTCCCAGGCTCCAGCCATGGGAAACTATCTGTGGTTCCCAGAAAGCAGCAGTTAACAAAGATTACATTTTTATTAACTCAAATTTCCCCGACGCATTAATCTCTTCCAAAATTACAGTGAATACATAAAAAACATAATAGGTCATTGACTTTGGAGTAGGGGATTGGAGGATTGGGGGTTTGCAGTATGAGGATGACTTTTTCTTTTCTTTCTCCCCTTTTTTTTTCCATCTGCATGTATTACTTTTGCAATTAAAAAAAAAAAAAATGACTCCCTAGGAGAAAAAGTTAAGCAGAGTCAGTAAATGGAGAAATATATAGCTATTTAACTGCTACCATACTGAAGAGGATATAACTGACTTCAAAGTATTCATATGCCTTTGAAAGTATTCAATAGCTATTACAGGAAACTTGCTGAATAATGCATATAATTTCAACAGTAAAATCATTAAAAAGAGCCAAATACTTCCTTTTATAAGTCCTTAAACATATCATAAAAATAATTTTTCTTTTCTTTTAACATTTAAACATTTTGGTTTTTCAAAATGTGAGATTCAACGTTTAATGTCCTAGCAGTACAACATAAAAATCTATAGTATCAAAGAAGTCCCTACTAGCCTGGCTTATTCATATGACAATTCACCGCAAATGGGGCCTATTCATTAATTTGAATGAAACTTAGAGAAAACCTGCCAAGCTAAAGGCATGTTGCTGGGTGTGCAGTATGAGTGGTTCTTTGTACCTTTTACAAGACGATATTCATTAAAAAATGAATTTAAGACCTATCACCAATTTCTACTCCAATTTTTTTTAAATCCACCTAAATCTGCATGCTGCAACTGTAATTTTCAAAACCGTAAGTTTTAAGTTATAAAATTATATAACCACAACCCAAAGGCAAAAAGCCAAAACTTATTATTAACATTAATCATTTCAGCTGAAGGCTATACCAAAGCTTTCTTACTTACACTATTACTTACTCGCATTGTTTTCTTTATTTGCAAATATTTACAAATGTCTCATCTGTTCCCAATTTTAAACTTTAAAGACTAAAAACAGATTATAAGCATTTCTCTCAGAGAAGGAATGGCCTTAGTCTAATAGTTCATAAGTGGAAAAAGAAAATTTAAAACAAGACAAGTCTTCAAAAAATTTATATTTAGATCCATACTTTAAAAATCATTTATATCGGTTCTTTTCCATTCTTATCTGGGACAGTTAGATGTGAGACCTTCTATTCATTTGCTAAAATAACTCATAAACTTCCTATTCTTCAGCATATAGTTGCTATTGAGTTCTTAAAACATGAGGGGTGGTGTAGGCAGGAATATGAAGAAAAACAATTGATAAGCTGAGTCTTAAAAAGATACGGGGGTGGGCCCTGCTCCGATGAAGATGGCTAAATGAGATGTTCCAGGGCTCTGTGTCCCACAGAAATTTTAAGCAAGAAACAGGAACTGGCAGAACCATCTTTTTCAATGCTCTGGAAAACAGTTAAAGGGTTTCAGTAACAGGGCAAGTGGAAAATCTTGAAAAACACAACTTAAAAATGGTAAGATCTTGTGGTGCCCTTGCTGGACCCAACCTGTCAACAGACTGGTGCGAGGCCAGCCCATGCTCCCAATGTGGGTCCCCGGTCCAGTTCAGGAGGGAGCAGAGTAACCCTCATGCAAAAGTAGGTGCATGTATGTCTGTGCCGATCTGTCTCGGGGCAGCTTGAAGGATTGATCTATAACACATGTCCCAGGCTAGCCAACCCAGAGCTTGCCCAGAACCTAGAGGCAGCTCACAGAGCTCTCCTATGGAACTCTGTAAGAGAACAGTCAAATCGTAACGGCCTGGGGCAAAAGACTGCTGATTGTGGGACATACAAGTTAGCACCCGGGACCATGAAGAATCAATGTTTCTGGGGGCGGATGTGGCTCAAATGGTTGGGCATTCGACTCCCATATGGAGGGACCTGGGTGTGATCCCTGGGACCTCCTGGTAAAATAAAAGAAAAATATAGAAGGCGCACAGGCCACCAGGCCTCGCAAGCAGGCAAGACCCCAGGCCCTGTGTGCGGGCATGCCAGGCCCCGCCGAGCCACGCAGCAAGATGAAGACATAACAGGAGAGTGACACAAGTGAGAGCCAAGAGGAGATGTGCTGAAAAACCAGGAACTAAGGTGGCACAGCCGGCAGAACGCCTGTTTCCAACATCAGAGGTTCTGAGGATCAAATCCTGGTGAAGACAGGAGGAGAAGGATGAGAAGAGAAGACAGGAAACACACATAGAGAATTGCCCAGCGAATGGACACAAAAACAGCAAAACTGGGGGTGTGTGTGCTTAAAAATGGATAAAAGTAAATAAATAAATAAATCTTAAAAAAAAAAAAAAATCAATGTTTCCTAGGGGAGAGGGAACATTTGTATCTATGCAAAAGAGGAATTCCTACAGTCATGCACACATGCCCAGGACAAGACACATACCTTTTGCCTCAGGCTGTTCTGTAAACTCATTATTAGGACAGGTAAGCTCTGAAGGAGAGTACTTGTACAGACCAATCTGCAAAGACTGGGAAAGGTATTTTCTTTCTTTCTTTTCTAATTTTTTTTGATTGGCTCCTGTCATACAAGGAAATCTCTGCTATAACACTAGCTGGATACAAGTTTACAGAAAAGACATTTTGGTGTCTGAATTCCAGAGATAACACATTAAAATATCAAAATGCCCAGACTGTAACAGATTACAAAACGTACACTGAAACAGCAAACAATGACCCACACAAAGGAGCAGAATAAAGCATTAGAAACCATCAATGAGTAGGACCAGACCAGGGACATAACCAAAGACTTTTTTTAAAATGTTCCAAAATATGCTCAAAGAGTAAAGGAAAACATGGACAAAGAACGAAAAGAAACCAGAAAAATGATAGAGGAACACAAAGAAAATATCAATAAAAAGAAATCATGAAAGGGAAACAAACAGAACTGAAGACTCCAGTATAGCAGTTTGATATTATTTATGAATTCCAAAAATAGTATTGGATTATGTTTTTAAACTGGTCTGTTCCTCTGGACATATTAGATTGCATTCGATTCAGAGGTTTCACTTTCACCTGATTAAATTAAGATTGGGGCTTTGATTCGGCAGAAGAAAGTCCTGCTTTATCACTAGTTACTTTAAATATAAACAGTTCATACATCTATGGCAAATTGATTTTTGACTCAACGAGGAAAGAACAGTCTATTTAACTGTTTGTATATGGTGTAATACACCATATACAAAAAGATCTGGAAACCATATATCTGATAAGGGTTTAATATCCAGACTCTACAAAGAACTCCTACAACACAACAAAAAGACAAACTACCCAATTAAAAAAATGGGCAAAGGACTTGAATAGACATTTCTCCAAGAAGATATACAAATGGCCAGTAAGCGCATGAAAAGATATTCAACATAATTAGCCATTAGGGAAACGCAAATCAAAACCACAGTGAGATACCACCTCACATCCACACTTAGAACAGTTATTATTTTTAAAACTGAAAATAACAAGTGCTGGCAAGGATATGGAGAAATAAGAACCCTCATACATGGTTGGTGGAAATGTAAAATGATGCAGCCACTATGGAAAAACAGTTCCTCAAAAAGTTCAGACATAGAACTACCATACGAGGCAGTAATCCTACTTCTAGGTAACAGCCCAAAGAATTAAAAGCAGAGACTCAAACAGATATTTGTACACCAGTATTCATAGCAGCATTATTCCCACTTGCCAGAAGGTGGAAGCAACCCAAGTGCCCATCAACAGAAGAATGGATAAACAAAATGTGGTATATACATACAATAGAATACTATTTGGTCATAAAAAGGAATAAAATTCTGATACATGCTATAACATGGATGAACCTTAAAGACATCATGTTGAGTAAAATAAGTCAGACACAAAGGGACAGATATTGCATGATTACACTTATATTAAATAGCTAGAATATGCAAATTCATAAAGAAAGAGAGTACCAGTAGCCAAAGGTAGGTGGGGGATAGAGTATTAACGTATAATGGGTATAAGGTTTCTGTTTGGGGTCATGGGAAAGTTCTGATAATGGATGATGGTAAAGGTAGCACAGTATTATGAATGTGATTAATCTCATTGAATGGTATGCTTGGGGTGGTTGCTATGGGAATGTTTATGTTGTATATGTGTTTGCACAATTTTAAAAAAAGAGTAAATAAAGAGACAAAGACAATTAAATGGAATACATGACCCTGACTGGATCTAATAATGGATGAGAAAAGACCCAAAAGGATATTATTGGGACATATGAAAAAATTGGAATATAGACTGTGTGGTGGATTGAACCCTAATTTGGACATGTTTTTTGATCTTGGCCTGTACTCTGGTGGGTGTGGACCCTTTGTAAATAGGACCTTTTGGAGATAGTACTTCAGTTAAGGTGTGGCCCGACTGCATCAGGTTGGGCTTTAATCTGGATTACCAGAGTCCTTTATATGTAGAATAAAATTCAGACAGAGAGAGAAAAAGCCACAGGAAAAAGCCAGAAGTCAACCTGAATAAGGAGAAAGGAAAAGACTTCACCATGTGCATTACCATGTGATAGAAAAGTCAAGGACCAAGGTTTACTAGCACCCAGCTCACAAATGCAAAGTTTTCAGGGAAGCATTGCCTTGTTGATGCTTCAGTTTTGGACTTCTCCTAGCCACAAAACTCTGAGCCAATAAATTTCTGTTGTTTAAGCCAACCCATTGTGTAGTATTTGTTTTAGCAGCCAGGAAACTAAGCCAGACTGGAAGCTTTACATCAATGTTAAATTTCTTGAAGCTGATAAATGCACTTAAGGTGATTACATTGGTTAATATCTTATTCTTAGGAAATGTCCATGTAACTATTAATTGATCAAGAAGCATGATGTATACAGCCTACTCTCGAGTGTTTAGAAAATAGATAAAAAGATAGACATATAGTTTATCTACATGGATAGATGGAATGATACAGCAAATATGGTTTATGGGGTATGTTGGAATACTCTGCTTGGGTTTTGTATTAATTTTGCAATTGTCCTGAAAGTTTAAAATTATTTCAAACTAAAAAGTTAAAAAAAGAAAATATAAGGGCAGAGTAAGGGGGGCAGCAATAAAGAAAGTTATGACCAGAGTTAAACAGATGTCAGTCTGAACTAAATTTAGACACTGATTCCCAGTTCCTAAACTGAACACAATGACTCTGCTCATTTCTCTCCTAGGTTCCCTCCAAAATCTCAGAGTCCAACAGAAGACTAGGTGTTAAGATGTAGAAATCTGGTTTCTATATACACTTGGAAAATTTTATTTCTTTAATTTAAACTGGACAATAAATAGATCCTTGTGTGTTCATATTTTGGATGATTTTTTAAAAGTGAAAATACTGACACACCCGCTCAATTGGAAAAGGGATTATTGTTTTTTAGGTAGATTTAAAACAATTAAACTTGTTAGGAAGACAGAAAGCTTGGACCAATTTCTATATCTGAAGCAAATAATATTTCATGTATAATCATCACCTCAGATGATAGGAAGAAAATAAATTTTAAAAATAACCAATATTCTTGAGGACCACAGGCATACTTCATTTCAGAGGCTTAAGAGAATCATATGACAAGATACCTGAATAAATGAAGCGCAGAATGTCCGATAAACAAGAGCAGAAGAGTAAATCTTTAACGATGACTCGTAATGGCGGGTTGCCTGAAGACTCCTGGCCAGCACCTGGAAATGCAGTATCTCTGTTTATAAGAAAGAGATCCCGGGTAGTACGGACGATACTGGAATCCTGAATGTCAGCGGGACTCTTCACATTGAAAAGCAGCATGAAAACATGGCTTACAGCGCAGAGAACAATCTTGTGGGCCTCCACAACTTCCCTTAAATCTGGGTTGTAAAACACCACGTCCACACACTGGCAGCAGAACAGCAAGTTATTCAAATCAGAGTTATAATGTGACGCTTCAGCCTTTAAGACAGGCATTTTTTCTGTTTCAAAAATAAAAATAAAAATAATAAACTACTCTTTAGGGCTGTAGATCTAATAACACCAATTTTTCTTTAAACACAACAAACAATTGTTTAAATATTATTATGTTGAGCCATACGATATTGCCAATACAGTATTTTAACATTTTTGACCTACAAAATGGCAATTTTGTATAATTTAACCTAATTATAAACATGTATAAACTAATTATTCAGAGATTATAGAATTTCATAACACAGACATACATCTGAATGCTGTGTTTACATTTTATAGTGTAAACCACAAATATACAAATGACATAAAGGGCAATAAAATGACAGTTCTCATTTGTGGGTCCCCAAAATGAAATATTCCTTCAAATACTGAGTTTTAGTAGTCATTATTCTTTACTTTCACCTGATAAATTCAAATTATTGAGTGAGTTCCAAAGAACATGACCTTATATCTGAAGCTGTCTCCTCCTAGTGCTGGAAGTTGAGGTGGAGGGCTAAGCTGTTAAAATTCTTCTACTTCTCAAAGTCAGGACTCAGCATTTTGGACTCTATTTTTTAATCCATTTTATTTCTATCTTAATTTAGTATTTTTTTCCCTCTTAGAAAAACCCAGTGCTTCTCTAGAACCAGCTCTTTCCCCTCAGCACACCTCAGTGAGAGCGTTCGCTAAGCTCCCTGATGTCCAAAAGAGGATATCCCTTCCATTTACTAGTTTGATCACTAATAAGTATAGATTTGTCCTCAATCAATTCAGAATTCCCACATTCTAGGCCATCATTACAGACCCTAATTTTAAAATGTCTTAGTCTAATGTTTCCAAAGCCAAGCTAAGAAGGGCTGCTTGAAGGGCACACTATCTTCTACATCAGTGGAATTCAAACTTCTTCAAAAATAAAAGTCCTTTTGTCTAAAGCCAAACCCCAGTCTATAAAACAGGTAAAAACCATGGTGCTTTGGGGACTGGGCTCTCCCTGCACCGTACCCCATTTCATCCTCCATTCCACTGCTTGAGGGACCTTCAGAGAACCATAAAAGCTGAGAACAGTCTGAAAGCCACATTCTCCATAGCCTGGGATTCGTTGTTAGAACAAGTCAGCAACAAAACAAATGTGTACCCAGACTGCGTTGTCCTGGACCCCTGGGTTATGTTTAGTATTATACCCATAGCTCTCTTAACAGAATGATAAAAGAAACAGCCTTGTGGAAGCTGCCACTGTATTTGCTGAAGGGACACTTTAGAAGGCTACATCCACTACATCCCTTAGCACCCCCATGTGAAGACCCAAATGAGAAATTTCCTTTAGAGCTAAATGACCTGAAACACTTTGCTTCTCTGAGCAACTGGTATGTTTTCTCTTCTTGATTAATAAGAACTAAGAACTAACTGTCTACATTATTTATTTGGCTATTCCCCACCAATCTTCTAATCCAGAAAAATTTACAGCCCCAGGGTTTATGACATAACAGACCACAGCTCCCATTTCACTTTATTTTTATTTTTATTTTTTTAATTTTTACCAGGACGTCCCGGGGATTGAACCCAGGTCCCTCCATATGGGAGATGGACACCCAACCATTTGAGCCGCATCTGTCCCCCTCATTTCACTTTGCACACCAGTAACCTCAAAGTCAAGTGTGTATCATTTATGGTCTACATGTCTGCATTGTACTCTTCTTAAAACCCGGACTTGACCACCATTCTAATTTAGATTTTCTCTGATTTATATTTTCCTGATTTTTTATTTATATTCATCTATTAATAAACATTTATCAAGTAATTACTTTATAAAACAATATTCAGAACAAATTAGTCTGGTTAGAGTACTATTTCTATCCCAAATTATGCAAAAAATTCTGAGAATACACATGTTATTTATTATAACAGTTAATATAACTTTACTTATTTATTTTCTTCTAATCTTCTATTACATAAATTTTCAAACATTCAAAAAGTTGAAAGAATGAGACAATGAATACACATATATCCTCCACTTATATTCAGCAATTAACATTTGTCATTTTTGCCTTATCTCTAGATAGACAGACACACATACACATACACATTGCTGAACCATTTAAAAGGAAGATGAAAAATAAAAACTAAGTTGCAGTCATCAGGAAACTCTGGCTCTAAATACTTCCACATTCATCTCCTAAGAATGATACTCTTCTATTCAACCATAACACATCATACAAAAGAAAATTAATAATAATTCATAATATCATCTAATTTCCATTTCATTTTCAATTTTTAACCAACTTTCCCAAGAATATCTTTTATAGATATTTTTATTGCACCAGTATCCAATCAAGGTTTGTGCATTGCATTTGACTGTTGTGTCTCATTAGACTCTAATCTAGAACATGCTCCTTCCCCCTTACATGCACACAATATTTTTAAGAATTTATAGGCTCAAGTTTTTAAGACTATTTCTCTAAGTACCATCTGCTTCAGAATCACCTGCGAAAAAATTATTTAAAAAGCAAATACCTGGCCCCATCCCAAACTTGGTGAATCAAAACGTCAGGTAGTTCCAGAGTACACTCAAATTAGAAAGCAATTTGCTCTTAAGACTTGTGAGAAATTATCACAAATAGCAACTGAATGTCCAGGTATTGGTTAATAAATGCACCTGGTTGTTCAAGCTGAGGCGGTCTAATTCCATGAAATGAGCTGCTCATTTTCCTTTTCTTCATTTTTTCACTGGTTTTCTGATTTAAGGCTTGAATCATAAAATATTCCAACTAAAACATGAAACAAACTTTAATGAGATCTCCAACAAAATTATGTATCTGACAGTAAATCACATTTATTAAACACTTTTAATATCATTACATCTATATAGATGCATTAACAAACACTTCTTAAAATTTAATTTACTTATTTAATCAACTGGAACAAGTAAACCAGGTTTATTTGGTTGTTTTTAATTCTAAAAAATTGTATCAAGTGGAACAAATTGTGCCCTGCTAAACAAATCTATTCAAGATGGAGTTGTTTGTTCTCTTGAATAATCAAGGAAGCCAAGCACTACAGCTGTGTGGCTGCGGCTCGCAACTGGCAAGCCCAGCAGTTAATACTGGTGAGAGTCAAGGCAAGAACAGCTCTGACTCCACAGATGCTCAGATCATCTAGGGAACTTCAAATGCACTGTTTTTTTTTTGTTTGTTTGTTTTTGTTTTTCTTGAACAAATTACTTTCAATTTTACAAATTAAAAATCTATCCACACACACTTACACAGCCTGTGTCTTACACAGTGAGACCTGGGTCAAAAGTGCACATGGGAAATAAAAACCAACCAAAAAAAAAAAAAAAATGCACATGGAGGTCCATGCACCACAGACCTGAATATTTAAACACAGTAAATCAAGAAAACAAACTTTTATAAATATACTCTAAAATATATAAATCCTATTCTAGCCTTCTGCTTTGACAAATATATTATCATGAAAGCCTGAAAAGCCAGGTTTAGACTTAAATTGTCAGACTCCTTGGAGTTCAGTGCAGACAGGGAGACCTGATTCCTAGACCCCAAAATCTCTGCTTCTCTTCTCAGCCTTGCTCCATCACACTCCTCACGGGGCTTTGTGAACACAAGTGGACACTGAGCCCACACACCCAAGCTCCATGCGCTTTCCCTTCCCCTCCCCCCACCCCATGATCACCTCCAGCAACCTCGGGCCGGGGGTACATACATCAGCGGTACAATCCACCTTCAGGAGGACGGACCGGGAAACAGGCGTGCACAGCCCTAGAAACCGACTCAGGGCCAGCTTGTTGACAGAAATGGTCTATAACATTGTGCCTTCCAGTGCAATAGCCACTAGTCACATGTAGCTATTAAGAAACAGAAATGTGGCTATTGCATCTAAAGAACTGAATTTATTTTAATTACTGTAAATATAAATAGCCACACATATGGCTAGTGGCCACCATACTGGACAGCATAGGTCTAGAAGGGGGTACCAGGTGGGCATATACCCTTGGTCCCCTGCACTCGTGTTCTGTGGGGAAGGGGGCAACTGGAAGAGGGCCTGGTAGGACCCTCTAAAGCTTGAGGTCAAGGCAGGTAGCCAGCCCTCTTGCCCAGGTCTGGAGATAATAGTGCACAGCTCTTCATCCCTGACTTTTTAATACAAGATTCTAAATCCTCTCTTTTTAAATTAATTTTTTATTTTATTTTAAAAGAAACTTTAGAATTACATAAATGTTACATAAATAATATACGGGATTCCCATATGCCCCCCACCACCATCACTTTACAACATGAACATCATCTTTCATTAGTATAGTACATTTGTTACAATTGATGAACACATATTGAAACACTGCTATTAACCATGGACTATTGTTTACATTAGAGTTTACACTCTGTGCCGCACAATTTTGTAGGTTATGACAAAATGTATAATGGCCTGTATCCACTCTAACATTCTCATCTCCATCCATGATTCTTGCAATTGCTGTTATTTCTTACACCTAAGATCTTAGTCATTCTTTGTTATTCAAGAGTCCAAAAAAGAAATCATTTTGATTATATGTCCATTTGCATCAAGCCTAGAGTAAAGGAAAAAAATAACTGCTATGCCTTTCTCTCAACTCTGACCACATCTTCAAAACTTATCATGTTTCCAACCCTAAATGTTACACAAGGCTTTAGCAAGAAAAAGAAACAAGGAGGGCACAGGGTGGGTGTAGGGAAGAAGAGAAAAAGAGAAGAGAAAGCAGGAGTTGGAAGGTGGGAATAATGGTCCTGAGTATTAAGATCAAAATTAAGAATTTTTTCTAAAAGTCAATACAATATAATCTGCTTGGCAGGAAATTTATAGTTTTGTCCCTCTCTCTCTTTCTACCAACTACTTATAACTATAAATAAATAAAGCAAATATTTCTGTCTTCAATAATACCAATACTATGAGTATATCTTCTCTAATGCTGTTATTATTAATGTTTCTTTATATTTTCAGATAAAAAACAGCCATTTATATTTGACAGGAATCAGTGCCATTTATAATTTACCCAGATTGGTAACTCCAGAACAATTTCTATAAGCGTTGTTGAAATCACAACATTTCAACAGTCATAAAGCTGCATAATGAATATTGGAATATTAGAAAGAGTACTAGATGAAGAGCTGGGGCACTTTCTGTTTGTTGTGCTGGAAAAGTTGTGGTAATGGTAGCAAACCATTGTGAACGTAATTAATACCACTGATTTATATACTTGAAAGTGGTTAAAAATGGAAAAATTTGTCATATATGTTACCATAATATATTTTTTAAATAAAAAAAAATTGGAATCTCATAAGTGGAGAATTCCAAAGAGCTCCTCCTTAACATAGTGTTTACTTTAGTTTACTTTATGTTTATCAGATTTGAGAGAAGTCACTGCTTGGAGGGTTGGAAAAGTAGTTCCAAAATTAGTAAATATTTAAATAATACAACTCCACAATATTCTCCAAGGACCCTGTAGTCCTCACATTTTAGGATACGTGCTGTATGCTAAGATGAGCCTTAAGATGCCTGCAGGACCCAACAAATGCAACTACAACTGAATGAGAAAACCCTTATTCTCCACATATCTGACAAGACACTATTTGTATAAGTAGTTTCTCTAGATAGTTTTGAGCCACCACAAGATCAAGAGGATATGAAATTTTGCCAAAGCACACAAAAAGGAAGAAAAATTATACTTTTTCAAGGAGTAGATAGAAATGAAGGAGAACTTTCAGGATCTACTGTTCAGATTGCCAAGTTCTTTCAGCTCTATAAAGACTATTATTTAAAAAGACATTACAAGTTTGTGTAAGTAAACATGCTTTTGATACATAAAACTAATTTGATCTATAAAGACCAATTCAGTATTACCAAAGAGAAAATTCCAAAATATCATAAACATTAAAGCAGATTTCATTTGAAGAGAAAAATAAAATTATAATTTAACACTGACAAAACCTTTCCTACTTACTCTCATTTTATTTCTCAAAATTAGAAACTAAAGTTCTAATTGATGGGCTGGACAGTAGCTCTTCAGCCAACTTGACAAATGACCTTAATTAATGTAACAGGAATTTCCACTTACCACTCCTCCAAAATATTTTCCTATATAGAAGTCATCAAGGCTGTGTAGTTCAAGATAGGTAGCCCCTAGTTCTTTAGCAAGTTGGATTCCTTCAGTTGTACTAACACAGCTCCCTCTGTCTGAGGTACATAGTGGGCATGTACAAGGTAATTCTTCTGAAAGAAAAAAAAAGATTTAAATAACAAAGAGTTTTGAAATTAAACAGAAAAAAAATGTACATAGACTATCTATGTTGTTGCTTGTTGAACATTAAACAACAAATTAAAAGCTCCTAACAGAACCACAATTCAAGGACATTCAGTAAACCCACTATCCGCTACTCTGAAAAAAAAGTGTCAATGATAATTAAAAAGTCCCTAAATCAACAAGCTTTAATTGCAAGAATAAACAGAATTTTAGAAATGTAAAGAATTAAAAAATAGATGAATGGATAATACCAAGGCTAGTATAGTAACTGAACCAATCAGACAGTAACAATAGGCCTGCTCCCTTTACATGACCTTGACATCCTGAGTATCAATATTTCCAGGCCAGTAAAAAAGAACACAGGGAACAGATGTAGCTCAAGTGGTTGAGCGCATGCTTCCCATCTACAAGGTTCTGGGTTTGATCCCTAGTATCTCTTAAAAAAACAAACCAACAAAAAAACACCAACTCTCACTGGGGAGTGGATGTAGCTCAGTGGTTGAGTGCCTGCTTCTCATGTACGGGTCCTGGGTTTAATCCCCAGTACCACCTGAAAAAAAAAAAAAAAAAAGGAATACAAATTTACCAACTTAATTGCCTATATAAAACTTGGAAAATAGTGGGTTGGTGCTTTTTTGGGTAATAAGTTTTAAATATTTATTACAGTTTGAAATAAACTTTATACCTTCATTTAAATCAAATCTTCAATTTGCCCAAATCTTCAAGACTGTAACAATGAAAGTGCCTCTCTCTGTAAGTTTCATATAAAGAACATTCTGATTAATCCAGACACTTCAATCATTAGATTTTAAAGCATTCAACTGCAGAGACCAAATTCAATCACTATCTTTTTCCTCAATATTAAAAAATGAAAATCAGAAGGAATAAAAAGTACTCACTCAAAATTTGAACTGTGCCAAGATTCATGACTGTACCATGTATAGACCTGTGGCTGGGACGGTAGTAAATTGACCTATCTATAAGAATACTCTGTGATAATGCTAAAGATGTAGGCTCAACTCCATATACGTCAGTTAGCTTTTTGTTTTGTTTTGTGACCACAACACCAGACTTTCAAAAGGTAGCCAAGTCAGAAGAGGGTAAATCCATTTCCAGAATGCAAGTTGATGTAGGCTGGCTTCTCCAGGATACCGACCCTGAGTAGAGATTTGTGTGCAGGAGGTTTACGGGAACAACTCTTCTTAGGATGCAGGAAGCAGAACCGGGCAGAGGAAAAAAATTGAACTGCAATGCAGCTACAACAGAGACCTCAGTCGATCCTACAGGGGACTCTGAAGGCTTGGATGGCCTTTTATAGTTATACCCCATTTATGGACTGTGGGTTGGCCTTTGTACCCCCAAATCGTGATTTAATGAGAGCTGCCCTGTGGAGGGGGCATAACCCTGGGCAAGGCAGTTTTCTTCAGCAGAGGGCAATGCCTGTAAAGGGACTCAGCTGTGGGTTGTTGGCAGCCAACAAGCCCAGCCATGGAGGAAGTAAGCACCAGTGGCCTTGAAGAAGCATTTGGACAGCTCTCCACAGCATGACCACATGTTTCCTCCCAATGAACTGCATAGATGGAGTAGGTATGTGCAGAGATGGGGTGTATACTAAGGATATTTAGTGCACATGCATGCTACCTATGTAAAATGTACGCATATGCACATAACACACTCACACATGGCTTATATAATGCAGTTACATCCTTATTCTACAGAGGAGGAAACTGAGGATCAGAGAGGTTAAGTGCCTTGTCCAAGTAATGCTGAGAATTAGACAAAGAGAGACAATAATAAAACTGCCTTGCTATACTTGACATACAAAAGTGACATCAATAGAGAAGTTTAATCTGAGTGAAGAATTATTGACGCCAAAGATACAGTAACACTTAAAAAATTAAGTTTGGGTTCTCTAAGCTATGCCATAAAGTATGCATTTTTGTTTTTCCTTTTAGGTTTGGAGCAAATAAAATTTTCATACAGAATTTAGTCTATCTTGAAAAATAACATGTTGCTATTTTGCATTCTCTACAAAGCCTTCATCAACAGTGCCTTTGATTTCCTGAAGACAGAAGCCTACTTATGTCTACAAGGCTCTCCTTATGCTGATGGAATGGAGTGGGTAGGCAGATCATTTATTAAACTTTACTTCTGGACCAAACTAAATCCATGTCAGTAGGGTTTCAAGTGAAAATTTAAGTGAACATAATTAAAATAATTTTTAACAAATAATCCTTTTTAACTTTTTATTTTGAAATAATTTATGACACAGAAAAGTTACTTAAAAAGTACAGAGAGTTCCCATATACTTTTCCACACATATATTGATAAACTTTTTTGTTGTTCCCATATAGCCAGACCCATGCACAAGGTTCTCCCTATTATTTTTTATTTATTTTTTTGTTTTGTTTTGTTTTTTTAATTTTTTTCTCCCTATTATTAACACTTTGCATTAGCATGGTACCTTATACATACATAATAATTTTGATTTGAGGGAAAACACAACTAATTTCAGGTTTAAGTCAGCTGAGTAGGGTTTTCCATTGAGTACAACTGTTAAGCATCTTACTGATTCCCTACCCTAGAAAGTGTCTCCTTATATCTAATTTGTATCACTGAAGATATTTCTTCTTTGTTCACACTCACCAAAAAGGAGAAAAGATTTCCTGTAATTAATTGCCACTTAGCTACCTTTTATCTGGATTTTAAAATATTATTTCGTAAAACCTTCTTCGCAGAGTTTTGTTACTAACTATTTTGTGATTTTCTTCTTAACATTCCTATTTTCTTCCACATCAATAAGCTCTACAGTCTAAGAGTCTTGTGTTGGGTTACAGCAGGAGAACCAACAAAACAATAAAAACCTGCATTGAGCATTTTATCAGGATCAGAGGACCCAAAATAACTTTAAAGTGTGGTGCCTTCTTTAGAAACTCACACCTAAGCCTCTATCTCACCATTATATCAACTTCGTGAACGAGAGTGCCTTGCCACACTTCTAGCTAACACCGCAATCTTTTTTTCTGATATGTTCTGTTAAGGTGTTACCACAAAATATCCATTTTTTACAGTGAACAAAATGTAACTCTGGCATACAAATGAATGGCATCTCTTTCAAACTAGCTGCTTTAAGAACCAGTAGAGTGATTTTTTACAAAGTTGCCAAGGCTTAAAATAGTTTTAGAAATCCTTTTCAAGAATTCTTTTCCTAGCAATGTACTAGGCTCTATTAGAGTTTCAAGAAGAACTAAAAGACAAGATGCCAGCTTTCAGGACCTTACGGCTATGAATAAACCCTAGGCATGTTATGAAAAAAATTCCTCATTTAAAAATAGATTCAGCATTTAGTAAAAACCAAAAATTTATTCAGAGCCAAGTCTAATGAAAAAGTCACACACATAGTCAAACTTGTCAAAAACACTGTGTAACAAAGGAAAGAGATGAGACCGATCTCATATGTTTGCTAAAATAATTCTAACAAGAATTACAACTCCTTTGTAATTCTAAAGGAGTTACAAGGAGAGCACCCAGCAGTTTCATGTATCTCAAGGGTACGGGGGAGGGGAGGTGTATATAATGTCCTTTAGTTGAATGGCCAGATTTAGTTTTGTAATTACTTTGTAATCACATCTTACATGGTAAATTAATTTCCTCATGTTAGAAAATTGATTCTTTTCACTTAATTAGATCATTCACAAAACCACTCATTCATTCAATGAACAAATGTTTGTTGAGCACCTACTGCATGTCAAGTACTAGGGATACAGATACAAAGATAAAAGAAATTCATATTCAGCTGGGCAAGGCAGACATGGCAGCAAACAATTATAATATCCTAAGTACTAAATAAAGGTGTACAAAGTCAGCATAGGAACAGAGGAATTGTCTGCAAGAATTATGGAAGATTTCACAGAAAAGGTAATAGTTTAAGAGTAAGGATGAATTTGCGATGCAGATGTGAATGGAGCTGTGTAGAGAACACTCCATTCAGAGAGCGCAGCATATGCAGGACCTGGATATGAGAAAGAAGGAAACATATTTGTTTCTCATTTTCAAAATGGCAGGCTAAGCCACACTGTGATCTCCCCTCCATTCGAAATCCTAGAAATGATGAAAAAAGTGATGGGAAGGTAAGGAAAAGGGAAGGGAGGAGAGGGAGGAAGGGAGGGAGGGAGGGAGGAAATGTGAATATACAACAACATTCAAGAATTAGAAGGCAAATTCTCATCAACCCAGAAACTAGAAGAACCTGAGAGACTGAAGGCAGTTAGTACAGGAGCAAAGAGGAAAGCTGAAGCTCAGAGCACAGCTGAAGCCACAGGGGAGGCCCACTACATATACTGGCTGCAGCAACATTGGGAGTGCTCACTGCCCAAGGATGTGGGGAGCAAGAAGTAGGAGGAGTACCCAGGGCACTGACAAGGTTAGCTGTGGACCCTAGGGAAAGCAGCTCGGCCATCAATCTTGTGTGTATTGCCACCCTACCCCTCAAACAGCAGTTAGGCAGAAGAAGAGGGAATCAATTCAACATGAAATTTAAACTACAAAACTAAGCAAATTAAAAATTGCCCAAAATTTGAGAAACATTCACACCATGAAATAAAATCTCACCAAATGGAGAAACTTAGAACTGACTCTGACCCCCCCCCCAAAAAAAGACTAAATAGACCAATCAAAACAGGATTTTAAAATAAATATAATTATCTTGAAAGCTTTTTTCCAAGTATCTATATCCTTGAAACAGGAACAAGAAGCTATGAAAAAGAACCAATCAGAGATGTTGGATATGAAAACCTGTTGAAATAAAATATTTAATGAAGCAGAATAGCAGAATGGACCCAACAGGAGAACAAATATGTTTAAAGGCCAAGGAATTCTCCCATAACGCAATACAAAGAAATAAAGTGATTTGGAAAATGGAGAAGAGATCCACAAGTTTCAACATCAGTCTAACTAGAGTTCCAGGAGCAGAGAATAGAGAAAATGGAGCAAAAGTGATATCTGAGCAAGTATTAATGAAGATTTTCTCAGACCTAAAGAAAGACATAAAATTCTTCAAGTATTTCAGTGTGACTATATATAAGATACAGAGGATTGTGCCCCATCAATTTTAAGAAGTAGGCAGGGGGCAGATCATGAAGGATCTTACATTTCAGGTAAGGATTTTACGAATGAAAAGTATTGATGTAAGATACAATTACTGGATTGGAATAGGGTATTAGTGGGAACCCATGATTTTTAAAGAAAATATAATCCTTGGCTCTATTCAACGAAAGGGCCTAGAAACAATGCCACCTAAGGTATGAGTACCCATAGAGCCCAGATCATGGTTTCTAAATAACATTACTCATGAAAAGGAATCAGAGCTCTCTGAAGAAATGGCTGTTCCATTTACTGGGACAGGCAAAACCTAAAGTGAGCCTAGAACATCTTGTGCCAAAAAAATAAGGAAGGGCTAAAAACTGATTGGAGATAAATTGAATATGTTCCCCCTAGCCAAATTTGGGGCAATCTAAGCATCAGAAAGAATAATGAAAAGAATGGATTTTAAAACATTGAATTAAAAAAAAAATCCTTGAATACAAAATGACTCAAGGGGGAGAAAAAAAGATGTAGAAGCAAAGACAAGGGAAAACTCTTATGTACAGAATACCAACTAGTAAGTATAGATGAAATACTAGAAAAATCACTATTTTGTAACCATTATTATAATAATTGAAAGAATTATGCAAAATAACAGGCCTGGATTTTTTTTTTTTAGCTAACATAGCAAGGGATTGAACCCCGGGCCTCATGTGTGGGAAGCTGGTGCTCAACCAATGAACCACACTGGCTCTCCTGAGTTGGTTTTTTCATTTGTTTGCTTGTTTGTTCATTTTTTGTTTTTAGGAGGCACCAGGGACCAAACCCAGGACCTCCCATGTGGGAAGAAGACGCTCAACCACTTGAGCCACATCTGCTCCCCTGGATTCTTTTAAAGTGTCAATATTGGGTGGATGGGTGGATGGATGGATGGATGGATGGATGGATGGATGGATGGATGGATGG
>JAKSZT010054416.1:16590942-16666947 GCA_026826555.1 Tolypeutes matacus
TGGATGGATGGATGGATGGATGGATGGATGGATGGATGGATGGATGGATGGATGAACGGATGGATGGATGGACGGATGGATGGATGGAATGATATGTAAACTGTGGCAAAATGTTAAAAGTTAGTGGATCTGGGTATCTGGGTGGGGAGTATGTTGGAGTTCTCTGTATGGGTTTTGTATTAGTTTTGCAACTGTCCTGTAAGTTTGAAAAAGTCAATGTCATGAAAGAGTGCCCCCCTTCAAAAAAAAAAAAAAAAAACAGGCTGGCAAACTCTTCTGGATTAAAAGAGGCTAGAGAGACATGACAACTAAATGCAATGGCGTGATCCTTAATTACACCCTGGATTTTAAAAACAGCTAAAAAAGCACAACTGGAAAAATGTAAATATGGACTATATTTTGAATAATAGTAAAATAGAAAATAGTATTTTAAGTTTCTTGAGTGATGATTGTATTTGTGTGTAATAAGAAAACAGCCTTGTTCTTAGATGATATATGTTGAAGTTATTAGGGAAGAAGAAATCCCATCATGTTTACAACTTACTCTCAAATGATTCAGAAAACAAAAAGTGTGTGTGTGTGTGTGTGCATACATGTGTGTGTTTAAATTTGGGAGTTCCTTGTACTATTCTTGCAAATTTTATTAGGTTTAAAATTTTGCAAAATAAAAGAGAAATAGAAGAAAGTTCCTAAAGAATTTAAAGCATTGAGTGTCATTATCTGACTTGCATTCTAAGTTGATTATTCTGAGAAGATTTATTTCAGAAAGCGGCAAAGCAGAAATAGGAGACTAAACACCAATTTACCATAAGGCTGATGAAGCTTAAGCTTCAAGAACTCTTTCTTGTGGATCCTTTCCAAAGACCTGAGAGGAGCCTAAGAAATATATTCATTTACCTGGTCATATGCTTTAATAAAGTTTGCAAAAGTTTAACTACATTTGGTTAAGATCACTGTCTCTTTCCACTCCAACTCACTTTACCCTGCTTTAGGTGGCTCTGGGATAATCACGGGCATTTTGGGGATCCTGCTAAGGGGACTTTAAGTTTAGGTTTAGTGAGATATATTTTTGAGATGTGAAGTCACTTCCTTGTACAGTTAAGTGATAGCTAGTATAAGAATGGTTTCCAGGAATACTTCTGGCACCCACTGGGCTGAAATATGGACACAAACTTTCGTGCCCAGAACTAGAGGATGTGAGGAATGAAGAAACATGCTAAAAGACAGACCATTATCATTCTATTCTTTCTACAGAACATTTCAAAGAATGGTTAATAAATGAAGAGGTGATCAAAGAGCATGCAGCCAAAAAATATATAAGAAGAAAAATTAAAAAGGTGTTAGGCTGTTAAATAATTTTTAAAAATTACATTTTTAAAAATGTTTGTAGCATTTGACAGCTTTTTAGATTTGTTACTTGTACTTTCTTTTCTAATTCTAAATAAATATTCACTTTTGTATATATGTGTATTTGTACTTTTGTGGGGTTTTTCCCTTACAAAGGATCAACCAAATGAATTTCAAACTCTACAAAATCAGGAATTGCCCCTTTAGGAAACAAAATAAGACCACCATGACAAACAATGTTAAATGGCTAGGACCAGAAGTCTAGGGAAGATGAAGACAAAGAGATGATATTGAAATTTACTTAACATGTCAAATCAGAAGAGCTTCTTAGACAACTGGATGTGGGGAATGGGAGGGAAAGTGGGGTCTAGGACGATTCTGGCTTGGGTGAATAGGTAGGTGTGGCATCATTCACCAAAACTGGGAATTTGGTAGTAAGAGGAAGATGTCTGTGAGAATATAGGTCAGGAGAAAGTGGAGCCAGAGAAATAGACTGGGCAATCATCAGTGTACATACAGGGGAAAAGGGCAAGAAATTAGAGGACTCCTGGTCAGGGTAAAGAGCAAGAAGAAGTGAAGCCAAAGGATGGAAACCTGGAAAACAACTAGATGATGTGCTGGTGGGGGTGGGAAGACAAGTAAAGAAGACAGTGGAACAATTAGGAAAATCAGAAAGAAAGAGTAGCTTTGTTAAGTGGAGAGAGAGAGTTATGTTTGAATAATTTTAGAGAGAGAATTGATGTCAAAGTGTATTGAATTTGGCAATATGGATATCATTGGTGACCTAGTGAGAACAAACTCAATGTAATTGTGAAAGTAGAAGTCAGGCTATAGTGGACTCAGGAAGTGTGGATGACTCTTCAAGAATCATGGCCAGAAAAAAAGGAAGTAATAGGGATGTAGGGTCAAGGGAGGGTCAAGTCTGATTTATTTGTATCTACTAATACTAAACATATACCTACCCTGTAACCCAATAATCCCACTCCAGGTAACAACCCAAACATCTTTAAAAAGGAGAATGAATAAATTGTGGCATATTCATACAATGGAACATTGCACAGCAATTAAAAGAACAAACTATGGTAATATATGAAATGGATGAATTCAAAAGCAACATGCTAAGTGAAATTAGCCAGACACAAGACACTACATATTACATAACTCCATTTGGATGAAGTTCCAGAACAGGTAAAACTAATGAATGGTATTATAGGTCAGAATAGCAGTTACCTCTGGGGGGAAGAGTTATTAACTGGGAAGAGGCTTAGGGGAGCCTTCTGGAGAAATGTTCTGTACTTTGATTTGAATGACAGTTGCAGAGACACACAAATATATAAAAATGCATTAAGCTGAACTCTAATATTAGTGAACTTTATGTACTTTGTCATACTTCAATAAAAAGATAGAAAAAATAAATAAAAGTAAAAATTTAAAGACAGCTTTATTGAGGAAAATACCACTAAGAAGATCTGTAAAATACCACCAAATCAAAGTGAATCCTGAGTTGACCTTGAGATATTTCACAATAATATGCAAAGCAGCAAATTTATGAAACTACCTGAACCAAATGAATCTGTCATTCATGGAGTAAAAAATCCTCTCTCTCAGGCAGAGTTGTCAGTGCATTCAACTCACTGACAGTGTTCAACCTTAAAGTCCTGCTCCCAAGCTGCCTCCCAGCTGCCTCCTTATGCGTACAATCGATCCTTCCCACTTGGATAGACCTTAAGATTGTCAATAATACTTTTTCAGGCTCAATGTGAGTCTAAAACCTCTCATATGTGAAAAGAACACAATTACTGACTTCCTTCACTAATGTACGAAAGAAGTTTAGAAGTCAGATTTGTACTCATCAGAATCACAGCAGAAGTTTGCCCCAATCTCCTTTGATGTCGCATGATCATTTCAAAGGAAAAAGAGATAACAGCTGACATCTGAACCTGCAGTGATTTTCATTTTGTTTTATTTTGTTTTAAATCATATGAATCATTAATAAAGTTAGTTCTACTTAAAAATAATATGGTACCTCACTCTCATAAAACAGAAAATTATTTACTTACCATTTTGTCTGGTACCAACAGCAGCAATGATTACTGGAACTGAATTTAACGCTCTTTTTATCACTGGAATATAATTATCCTTTACTTCGTGGAACGAAAACTTGTCATTTACATTGTATTTGATCACAATGATGTCGGCGCCTCCAATTAGATTCCGAGAGGTATACCAATCACTGTCAAAAATGTCCTAAACCAAAATGCAAAGAGCAATCTTTAGTCTACTTATCTTCAAATCAACCATGAAATAAAATGGAACATATTAGTTTAAATTTTTTGCTACATTTTAATTTTTGGAATTCATAAAGAACTTTATTTTTAAGTAACTAGATAAAATTAAAAATGTTTAAAATCTATTTGCAATTTATTCCTTTAGCCTAGAAAACCATGCAATGGTAAAACAGATTTAGAGAATTCTTGAGAATCTAATGAAATGAGCAAACTCGTTCAATATTTGTACTCAAAAATAAGCATTTGTTTTAAAATTATGTTTTATCATGTAATAATTTAAAAATTTAATACTAGGCCATTAGATGAAATAGCATCAGTATAACATAGAAGCGTCTAAGGATTTTATGTGACCCAGTTAGACACTGCAGGAATTTTCAATGTTTTGGTACTGTAAATCCACTGTGAATTCTGTGGAGTTCCATACATTTTATTCATACTTTAAAAGTTCATATATACTTTCCAACTTTAACCATTCTTTGGAAAGTAATGTATCTGTGTAGTGTGTGTGTGTGTGTATTGGGGGAAGGGTTGTGCCTCCATAAAAAGATATTATGTATTTGTTACTAAGGTGTTAACCTGGTAAGTAATGTATTTGCAATTCATGTATCTCATATAAACCTTCATACACGTGAAACATTTTTGGACTATATTTAGTAGTAGTTATATTTAAAACTGAAACCAATATAATTTACGGACTCTACTCCTTTCATATTTTATATGTAATTTTAAAAGAATTTTTCAAAGTTTTTGTATGAAAAGTGCTATAAAGAATCTTTATGTATTTTAATACCACTGCCAAATATGCACAAATAGCTTCCTTCCCATATTCTTTGTTAACTTTTAATCCTTATCTGTCACTTCATGTGGCCTTTAGTATGCATTTCTAGGATGTAATAAAGTTAGACAGGGAGATAAACGACTAGATGTGCCTAACAGGTCTAAAAACTGCTGGCCAAAGAATGTGCTTTGAAATGTGAGTTCAAAAAAGGGTTACAGTGTTAACAGTGTTTGAATCAATCAAGTTCTGTGTGACAGAACATTTATCAGATGTTGGAAAATTCTGGAGGAGCGTTAACATAGCAATGGCCTTTGGTAGTGAGAGCTTCTTTTCATCAGTGCCTCCCCTGCCCAGAGCAAAGCCTTCCCCAACCTGTCCATCTCCCACAAGTACACTTAGATAATGAAGACTGTAGAATTTTTAGATGTAAATACTATACTCAAAGAAGGATGGAGAGAGTATTTTTGAAGGAAGGTTAAAAGAACCAAAAAACAATAAACCATAGAATAAAAATACCAAAGCAAAGGTTTGAACTGGGTGGGAGGTTGTAAGAGCAGGGAGAAGTGTATTGGGACATAGCACAAGAAAAGGTGAAAACTTCCCAGCCGGACCCTACACTAATTTCCAAATTCCGATTAGTTCCAATTGTATCTCTTTTATTACTAAAGGTCAAAGTGTACAAATAAAACAAAGTATATAACAAAGAAAGAGAACAAAGACAGATGAATGGAATAAAAACTAAATAGAAGTAGTACTAATATTAAACAATGGCCATTTAACTGAGAGAACAAATCAAAAGTAACTGGTCTTTGCATTCCAGGTAATTCAAAATTTCAAAGTTCCTGGCAACGTATATGAAGAAAAAGGAGACACTTAAGCAAAAAATTTCATCAGAAAATGTGTTTGGGCATCATTATCACTGATACTGTAAACACAAAGACTACAGATAATTTTATTTGTTATCCATATCAGGGCTTCAGACACTGCCCAAGAAACTTGTGATTGTCTTACCTCACTGCTTTTTACGGAATATTTTTGGTAAACAGGAAAAGATAAGAAACGTGAAATGAAATAATAATGTAACAACACAGAAAAAGGGGTTGGGAGAGAGACAAGCTAAATAATGAGCTACATCTAATGAATTTGAAACACATTTATTTAAAAAGTGCCAAGTTTATACAGCAAGGATCCAGAGTAAAACAACAGAAGATCTTCAGAAGAGAACAAGGGAAGAGAAGCACAACTATCTCATTCCAACCCCAAGGCAAGAAGAACACATCTTCTCAAACTATGTCAAAGGGAAAGTGCTCCAGTGGTTTCTAGAATTATGACGGAAACCAAATTCTCCCATCCTTTTATAAATCAGCTCCAGGATTTCCTCCAGGGAGTTATGCAACACAAGGCTTGGAGCCACATTTGGAGAAGTGAACTCATCTTGTTTTAAAAAATCTGTATTTCTACAGTGAAAGAACAATTTTATTCCATATGGTAGAGGGGCTGGAAAAACAGTACCTTCTTAAGTACCAACATCACTGGCTCAGTGTATTTGTATAAGTCATGAATGAGGTGTTGGGAACCTTTTGCTTAGTATGTGATATATGGCTATAATAAAGCTTGTTATTATATTTGTTGTTATAGTAGCTACCACTTCTTAAGCACCTACTACAAGCCTACCTCTGTGCTAAGAACTTTACATATACTATCTCTATCTCATTTAATCCTCAACACAGATCTAGGAAGCAGGGATTACTATGCTTATTTTATAGATGGGGAAAACAGAGGATAAGTGAGTTACCAAGGACACACAGACATTAAGTGGCAGCGTAGGGATCTGAAATCAGGCCCTGTTGATATCAAAACCTCTGCTTTATTTGCTCTGCTGTATTTAATATTCTGATTCAGTACATAATCAAATATCAGGAGATGAATACAATCAACTTTAATATCTAATATGGACTTTACTTACCAACAAGAGAAGAAAAGCACTTTATAAAGAGAAATGCTACGAATGTATACTACTATGTCTGAAGACCACTAAAACCTAGAAAATTGTACTTGCATACAAACTCAGCACCTTAACAAGGGCCAGATTCTAAACAAAAAGTGGTTAGCATAATAAACCATTACAATCAGTATGTGGCAAAAAATCCAGATTACAGAGGCCCATTTTAATCCATTGGGAAGATTTCACTTACTACACACACAGCACATGGGATCACAAGCATTGCTTTTGGCTGAATTAGCAATATAAACAGTAAAGGGTTAACAGCACAAAGAAAAAAACAGGAAAGGCAATCCTAACATCTTAATTTAGCCTTATTTTCCCTACAGTTATTTACTCTACCCACTAGACATTTTTTCAATTGGTTTTGAACCAATAAGTTTTGCAGTTTTAAGATCCTTCACAAAGAAAGGGCTGAAGTAAAAGACGTGTTTCATTTGTTTGTAACATGGGCTTTAGCAGATAAATTCTCTGTCAATGCTTCTTCCGATCAGCATCATCCCCTGTTATAAGTAGGGACTTAATAGCATCCTTGTTGTTGAAAATCCTGATTTTCATTTATTTTAGCCTCTTAACATAAGTTTTCTTTAACCATATATTATTATGGACAAGTGAACTTTTCTGTAATATAGAAACATGCATAAGACATTTTTCTATGTATACTCTACACATTTCTTTAGAAAGGTGTGTTAATTTCCTATAGCCCCTGAATCAGTTTTTTAAAAATTTGATGTTTGAATACAAAATCTCGGATAATAATTTGTTTTCTTTTTCAGACACTGAACTTTGTTGCTATTAAATGCAACCTTTAATTGCAATATAACTCTAACATCAGTAAAGAATCAGAAACTTTCAAATAATAGTAAATAACATTCCAAATATAATGTTATTGTGTACAGAAAACATTTATGTCTCAGGGAATAGATTCCTTTCTCAAACACTCACGAATTAATCTAGAATTGATCCACTTCATTATAATTTCATTCAATTATCCCAAATCTTAAAGATTTAAATTTTTTTTTCAAGCAAAAATTACTAATTATTCCATTAATAATAATATTTCTGACTTGTGAGTCACTAAAAACAAATGGCCAAGATATCAAGAGTATTTACATTAAAAATAAAGACACTAATTAAAATTTTCCAGAGATGGATAGTACTATAAATTAGTTGTTTAAAACATATTTCCAGCCCTTGTTTTTCTCCCTCTTTCCAAGGTCCTATTTCTGAACTGCTCTATTGAAAGCAATTTTGCCTGTGTTCAGTTTTCAGAGGGCTTTATTTTTAGAACGCTAATATTACTTTATCACCCACTGGGTAGGCATGAAAAAACATGGCACTCTGCTGGTGAAATTTAGTGACCCTGTCCCTTGGAGTTGGTACATTCAACTGTCTACAAAGAGACAACCCATAGTCACTTCGTGAAGTGTACGAGCAAATATCACACATTCCCACCAGGCCTTTTGACTTCCAAGAGTGTTCTGGGACTGCGCTGTCCTGCCCAATGAAACAAAGGGGTAAGATTTCCCCCCAAATGTTTAAAAACTCTAACTAGGTGACCTGAACACCGCAGATTCTTGAAAAGGGAAAAAGAAGACGGGGAAACAATGAAAGAAAAGCTCCTTCTGCCTCGCACAGAGCAGCTGCTGTCCCTTACCCAGACAGGACAATCGTGGACCACCAGCTTGACATTTCCAAACGCGCTGGCCTGATACTCGGTGAATACCGGACGCGCAACCGTGCTGGTCGCATTCAGCAACAGGCTGCTTTCGTCCCCTGAGACCAGAGGGCTCCTCCCCAGGTAAGTGCGGATGAGCCCCGACGGCCGATTGTCCTGGTGAAAGGCGTCCCCCTCATTCCCCAGCGCCACGATGTGAATGGACCTACACGGACAGAGTGGGGCGAAGGTAGAAAAGGACCACGGTCAGTTCCACTTTAATCGGAACAGGAAGGAAGTGCGGGGCATAGGCGCGCGGTAAGGATGGGTACAAGCCCCTCGCCTCTCTTCCCCGGGCGCACGACACGCGTTCAGAGTACAGACAATGGCAGGTCGGCGACGCGTACATACATGATCTCAAATCCAGTGGCAGGCGGCAACTCGTAAAAAGCGGCTCCTCACGGCCTCTCCCGGCCAGTCGGCGGCGTGTTTACCCGCAATCCGCTCATCCCCGGCCGCGTCCCCCTCGCGCGCCTCCACCGCGGCGGGGCCGCGCAAGCCAGCTAGCCAGCGAGCAAGCCCTGGGGGACAGGAGCGTGCGAGTCGGGCCGGGTGCGCGTTGCCAGACAGTCAGGAAGTGCCCTGGAACATCGCGGGCGGCCGCACCGCTCCCCGCCTCCCCCGCCGCCGCCAACGCGAGTCGCCGGGCGCCTGGGCGCGGGGCCGCTCTGCAGCGGGGAGTAGATTCAGCTGACCGCAGCCCCCTCGCCGCTGCGCCTCCCCGGCGGGGCAGCTGTCGCCTTCTGCTCCGCCTCCTCCTCCCCTGGCTGGGAGGGGGTGAAGGGAAGAGCCCGGGCCTCCGCCCCCTCCGCAGACCGGCCGAGAGGGCGCAGCACGTGCCGGCCTCGGGGGACGGGGAAAAGCTGGAGACGTGCTCCCAGCCCAGGCCCCCGAGCCCGGGTGCTGGCCGGATACAAAGGAGCGGCCCGCGGGAGGTTGGGGGGCGGGGAGGAGGGAAGGAGGGCCGCGGAAAATAAATTAATAAATAAAACCACAAGCCGGAGAGCTCCCGTACACCAATCCGCCTGCATCTAGTTTGTGCAACTCTGAAGACTGAAACCAGAGCCAGGGAAAGGGGGATGGGGCGGCGAGGCCCCCGCTCGCTGAAGAGTAAGAAAAGAGGTGAGGGAAGCTAGGGATTGGAGCCCGTTTGATAGCTCCAGCAGCCCGGAATTTTTTTCTCCTCTTGGTCCTGACCGAAATAAAGTGTTTGATAACCCTATGCTGCTTTGTCATTTGTCAACGTGCAATACAGCTGTTTTCTAGAATCATACTTGTGGGGAAAAAATAAAGGCAACATTCATGCTGGTGCAGAAAGGGTTCTTTGTTCACACATCATTTAATTTGCTAACGTCGCTTTGGGAGGATTATTTACTATTTCAAGCTACATGTGGAATATTCTACCAACATTTTAGTACCTGCTGGGAGTTTTACTGGGATAGTTTTTAAAAGAAGTTATGTGTGAGATATCTAACGTGTTTATGCACTAAATGCTCATTTACTTGGAGATTTTTCTGTAAACATTATGGCTACATATTTAATAGTACTTCCTCAGTACTATTTAAAAAATAGCGATTATGCTAATGCAAGGATACTTTAAATTCTTTTAATGATAACACACTGAAATAAAGGTTATAAATATCCCCAAAGGGCCTCAAACTACTTCAATGCAAAGGAACACTGGAATCCACTAATAGCAAGGAGTGCCAGGGGTCACTTGGGGCTTGGGCTTGTCCATAAACATTAAAATTCTTGCAAGTGTTCTGTGTTGAAACAGCTCTTATTTGTCCATTTATTTATTTGGCCCTATTTTAAAATTGTGCTTTCTTTTTTTCAAAAAGAGCTATTTTGAGGGATAGAAGCTCTAGGTTCTGAGTAGGGCTGTGCAAGGCCTAGGGTAAGAGGCCTACTGAAATGTCTACACCTTTTTGTTACATGCACTATTGCCAGCTGAAAGTAGTTTCCTAGTTTCTCATGTTCAGGGTGTAAAAGGAGGCATTCTCTATGTGGTCACTGATTTTAAAAAAAAAATTTTTAAATCTGGTTTCCCTTTGAGTTAGTATAATTTATATTTTAGTCTGTACAACCTAAACCATCCTGAAAAACTCAAGGGTACAGGATTGCCTTTTCTCATGGGTACAAAAATATATTTCCTTCTGAGTCCCTTCCAGTAAATCACAAGTCAAAAACAAAAACACTAAAGTTGGGGCAACTGGGAAGGGGCAGAAATGGAGAAGGTGTCCATTCTTTCCCCTGTTCTTATGTGAGCCAGGCTGTGCTGATGCATGGTGGATACTGAGATACTCAATGCCTAGTCCTTGCCCTTGAGAAGCCCAGGCTATAAATGGTCACTAGATTGTGACTATTAGTTTACCTGCTCTTTTTGAAAACATGCTTCTTTCTTGAATAATTGTAATACAGGCTTATACATTTAGTAATAGCAATGGGTACAAGGATAAAGTTCCATAAGCATTTAAGAAGAGATTTGTGCCTCCTTTGTCATCAGAGAAAAGTTCATAGAGGATGTAACCATTGACTTAGGTCGCATAGTAAGGAATTTAGCTTCCAAAAAGAGGTCTAGCGAAAGAAGAAATTTCCATCTCTGGAGTGGTAACTTCTACATCCTTGGAATTTCCAGTGAGAGGAGTATATATATTCCTCATGGTGGGCCTGGGACTACACTTGGCAGTTCCTGTGCTAAGGAGGTCATGGAGTGGGGCCATCCATACTGCAGTCTTAGGGAGGGGTTTCAGCACACCAGAAAACCCAACCATGTGATTAGGGGGAAGTTTTGAGCCACATTGTGCCTGCCAGCCCTACCTCCCTGAACTTTGAGAGGGGACAGGAGCTGGAAATTGAGTTCAACCACTTGGGCATTGATTCCATCCAATCATGCCTACATGATGAAACCCTATATAAAATCTAGACACTCAAAGCTGGAGTGAGCTTCCTCGATTGAGAAGATACATCAGTGCTCCAGGAACACTGTGTTCCAGGAACACTGATTCCACGTGGAGAGACAGTAAAACTTGAGTTTGAGATCTCCCCAGCCCTATACTGCTCTTCTTTTGATTTCTTAATTGAATCCTTTTCACCATATGAAAACTATAATTTTAAGTATAGCACTTTCAATTCTGAAGTCTTTCCAGCAAATTATCAGCCCTGAAAAGGTGGTGGGAACCCCCAAATTTGTAGTCTGTTGGTCAGAAGTGCAGGTGGCCTGGGCTTCTGCACTTGCAACTGGTGCCTGCAGCGCAATCTTGTAGAGGATTGCACTTGGCTGTGGAGTCTGGCCTATCTCCAGGTGGTTGGAGTAGAATTGCACTGTAGTTGGTCACAAAGTGATTGAAGTTACAGAAGTTTTAGGCAGTCTGTATATACATCTTAAAAGATATGAGTTTGCTAGATTTGGAGGAAGAGGAAGTTGGAAGCCACGGAGTATTGGGCAGAGGGAACAAACATTGCGTGCAAATGTGTGGAAACACAAAACATCATGACTGGTTCAGGAAACAGCAAGTGGTGAAGTTAAGTGGTGCATGCAGATTCCTGTATCAAGGCAGGTAGAAAAGAGAGTGGTAGAGAATTCCCAAGAGATTTCAAAAATCAAACCTGGTGATGCTCAAGTTACAGACTGGGAATCCCTGACCTAGATCAGCCTCTGTGTGTCTATGTGACAAAACCTAGCTAGATGCTCACTAAACCCATTTTCTCTTCAAGTATCCATACCTAAACTACATTTCCCAATCTTTTTGTATGTAAGTAGGCCTTCATGATTAGTTGTCACCAGTGCAGTATGAGCCCTGCTGAGGCAGTTAAGAGCAAGTATGCCTCTCAACTCTCTTGTTCTTCTATCTGCCAAGTGGATGAAGCCTAGTGAGCTTGAAGCAGATGTTGGAACTGCAGCATGGAAGAAGCCTGGGTTCCTAAATTACTGGTTATAGCAGGACCTCATCACAGCATGCATTATGGTACTATGATTTGAGTGAGAAGTAAATTGTTATTAAGCCAAAATATTTGGGAGTCAATTATTACAGTGGCTAGTGTAAACTTATGTTGGCTAATACAATATCACAGATGGTCCATTTTTTGATATCTTAAAAATCCTTTCCAGAATCATTTATGACTACTTTTTATAGTTATTTCTGTTTCATTTTAGATTTTTAGTTTATAAATTTGTAATTTCCCTCATTAGCAGCATTAAAAAAAAAAAAAATTACCTTTTTACCAGAGTGTAACAAATCAAATTATCATATGTCCTCCAACTTCAAGGTCTTTGAAGAACACACAGGAAGGGCCTCCAGCCCAAACAATATTTTTTCCAGTTTTAGTGGTGAAATACCACCATTTCATATTCACGCTGTTAGAAGTTCTTATCTCCAGATAAAATGTAGCTACATGTGAGTGAGGAAACTCGGTGAGCTATTACAGGTCCTCAGATCATGAATATTAATATGTCAGCCTTTGAAAGATATGCAGGTTCCCTAATGACTTGAGGGGAAACAAGTGTTGATAAGGGCTGGCCTGCTACGGTTGGCACAAGATTTGTCCAGCTGTGTTTCAAGGAAACTAGATTTCCACAGAAGAACCCTCAGTCTGCCTGAGGAGGTGGTGGAGAAGGATGCCTAGTGGGCAGAGAGGTCTTGAGCCCCTCTTCCCCCTTCCCCCAAAACCAGAGTAGTGAGTAGTCTTATTGCCATCTCTCTCTCTCTCTTTTATTAATATTAGAGTTTCATATTCGTTTTCATTAAAAAAGAAGGGGTTTCTAAGCTTTACTAACATTTAATGTGAGGGTCAGCCCTGGAACCCCCACTTGACCCATACGTGGCCCAGGGGTGTTCTAGTAGGAGGGCTGGAGCATCACAGCATGAGCAGGGGTAAGGGGAGGACTCTCTCCCTTGTTTACTGTCAACATGCCACATGTTACAGTTTCTGGATTTATAGATGATATTAAAGTCAACTGTTACTGTCTGGGCCGATGGAGATAGCGTTAATAATGTCAGAAGAGGCAACACAACTGGCAGAGCTGACATTTCCTACATCCTTTGGCATTCAGCTCGCAAGGTAAGAAATGAGATGATTCATTAGATCCAACAAGAAGTTGGCCAAAATAATTGAAGTCATAAAGAACACTGTTTTAAGTATGAATTTACATCCATTTTTGCTAACAATGAACCTGACCTGAAGTGCCAAGTTGTTGCTTGAGCTATTAGATAATGATATGCTGAAAGGATCACAATATGGAAGCCATTTAAAAAGCAAACATCCAAAAAGGAAGGCAAAACAACAATGTTTTCAGCATGCTTAAGCAATATACTTTTTAAACTAATATTTTAAAGAGAAGTTGCCAATTATAAATTCTAAAAAGCTTCTGTTGAGCTTTCTTAAAAATGAAAGTCAAAACACAACATACTATTGGGGAAATAATTTTTCTTCTTGCCAAGATAAAAATGTCTGAAATAACAAATGGAACACACAGGGAAAAAATAACTGCATTCCTTTATCAGCAAATACCTTCAGAATATGCATAAAAACATTGCTAAAGACTCAAAGAAGCAACTATTGGAACAAGTTACACAATGTGGGAAGTTTACTACAAGGTTGAATTGAAAGCACAGATATTTTGAATATGCCCTGCTTTATGGTATTTGCTAGATTGTGTCTGAATAATGAAATACACTTTAAAATGACTTTGTATGAGCCATTAAAGGAAAGCTGTAGTAGAGAAGGTATACTTTGTCTGCTATATCATTTATTAATAATTGGATTTTTAAAAATAAAAACTATGTTTTACTCAAAACTTGTGTAAGTGTAACCACCAATGGATTAATTGTTTTGACTAAATTAAAAAAAAAAATGATTCCAAGCCAAGGTTACAAAGAGAGCGACCACATGAAATCTATTCCCAACATCACTCATAGGCAGTTATTCCAGCAAAGAAGCTGGAGCCATAACACACAACACTGAGATGTTATCATTATAATTAGTTTTGTGAAAACAAAACTTTTCATAGCAGTTTTTACATTTTTCATTGTGAAATACAATACACATACAGAAAAGTACATAACTATTTGTACATAATTTAATAAGTCATTACAAAATAAACATTCTTTTACAGACACACGCACACCATCCCCTCTTCTTCTCAGAGATAATCACTAGCCTGACTTATATGATAATTATTTCCTTATTCTTGTTATAGTTTTATTATCTACCCATTCATTCCTAAACAAATATTTTGGTTTTGCTTCTTTTTGAACTTTATATAAGTGGCGTCATACGGTATGCAGTCTTTTATGTCTTGGTTCTTTTGCTTATTGTCATTTGTAAGATTCATCCATGTTGATGTAGCTCTGGTTTGTTTCTTTAATTTCTTTTCATTTCTGGATAGCATCCAATGGATCATTTATTTATCCATTCCATTGTAGATGGACATTTGGGCTGTTTCCAGTTTTTGCCTATTACAAACAAAGATGCTAGTAGCACTCTTGTTTTTAAAATATAGTGTCTTGGTGTGTATGTTGGGTCATAGGGTATGTGTATGTCCAACTTTGAAAGATAATACCCAATTGATGTCTAAAGTGACTTTACCTGTTACATTCCCAACAGTAGGGCAAGAGAGTTCTCCTCATAATCCTTTAAGTACTTAAACATACTTACCATGTGCCAGGCATTAAAATAAGTGCCTTACAAATATTGACCTATTTAATTCTCATATGAAACCTATTGAGTAGATACTATTACTTTCCTAATGTACAGGAAAGAAACTTGAAGCACAGAGAGGTTAAATCACTTGCCCCCCACTAGACAAATAGTGAGTAGAAGAACAGAGATTCCAACTCAGGTGATTGACTCCAACGACTATGCCCTAACCCACTGTGCTGTGTTAATGTTTGGAAACATTTCCTTCATTATGTGACTTTACTTTTGTAGTTGAAAACAATACATGTAACCTATAAAAACTCTTATATCACACAGAATTTCTAATTTGTTTAAACATTTTCCAGATACAATTTCAGTGGATTTTAAAGTTATCTGTTAAAAATATAAAAATGTACATATTCTGATTAGTTTGCAAGAACAATGAATAACATTAGGCAAGATAGAAATGTATTAATCAGATTCCAAGCAAATCCTTTGCATAATGGGCAATGCAGCTGAAAAATAAGTATCATGATTTAGTAAGCCAGCTAACTGAAGGAATTCTTCCATTTAAATCTACATATCTTTGTGGGCTCTTTTCAGAGAGCCTTTAAATAAACTGAACATCAAACCAGACATCGGTATTGCTATATTACAAAGTTTTAAACCAACCTTTAAAATATAATGAGGCATATTCCTGTTATCCCCAAAAAGCTTTGTTAACAAAATTTTAGAGCAAAAATGTATTTTATATTATCATTAATAATATATTTTAAATTTATTTTAAAATATTATTTACTTCATCTTTTTGTCATCTTTTGAAAATTTTCTATTTTAGTATGTTTTAATGTATTCATAATATATTAACACAGTAATATACACATGCAACTTATAAAGATTGAGGGTGTGCTCAAAATTTTTTGTGATGGGGTGCTCAATCAAAAAAGTTTGGAGGAAGTGAATTTGGCTCAAAGAGTTGAGCACTCAGCTCCCATATGGGAGGTCCCAAATTCGGTTCCGATGCCTCTTGAAAAAACAAAAACAAACAACAAGCAAAACAAAAAACCAACTCAGGGAAGCCGATGTGGCTCAGTGGTTGCATGCGGGCTTCCTATATACAGGGTCCCGGGTTCAATACCCGCCCCCACCCGCTGCCACGTGAAAAAAAAAACGACTTCGGAGTCCACAGGTCTAGAACGCTGGGCGCTAGAGGGAATACTGAGAAGGACACCACAGCGGATACCTGGGGTGTCAGAGAGCAGAGGAGGCATTGAGACTGGCTGCTGGGGCGAGGACAGCTGTGAGAATGGAAGGAGATAGGGAAAGGCAACACAGATAAACTGCAAACCTACCTGCCTAGAAATCAACCTGGTAAAAAATGTTTGCGTTGTTTTAACTAATCTAATGAGAGATAAGGTTGTCAAATTTGCACAAAAACATAAAATTCAAGATTAGCATTCTTTTCACAAGAGCTTAGCTGTACTTCACGTAGAGTAACCTAAGCAAAGTCACGTACCAGGGTCAGCAATGCTTCAGTCAGCCATAAGGAAAGTATTTTACTCAATTTATTACCTTGGTGATACTACAGAGTAGTGGATAGGTTTCTTGTAAATTGTGTATTTCTCCCAAATCACAAGGCTACTATATCATCGATTCTGTTTGGAGAAGCCAAAGAAAGAATCCAAAAATGTTATTTGTATGCAAAATCCAACTACACCAAGCTCTTTCAGCAAAAGTCTAAAATGTTATTTCTTTGTTTGAATGTCTTCTATTATTCACTACCAGTGGTGTTTTTTCAAGCAACTGTTCTGCTTCCCAGTTAAAATGTTACTTAAAAATACTAGAACATATATTCTTTTGAACTAGGACTGTCTGCTTCTATCAGCATTTTTCAAAGGGTTGAACTTCAAAGAAAACTGTTTGTTTGGCCTTTAATATGCCTGCTCTGTTATTTAGTCCTTGAAAAGCTGTAAGCCTATTTTGAATTATAAAATACTATCCCCAGGATTTTATATACCAAAAAAAATACAAGCATCATTATTAAATACTGATGATTATCATTTATTTATGCATAACAATTTTGTGAAATTTTGCATTTCTAGCCATACAAACATATAGAATATTAGATTTAGATGGTGTAATACTTTGAGGATACACCTTTTCCAAGGACTCTAACATATTTCAAAAATATTTTTTCCCTTAACATTGTGATAACCTGACTCTTGTTTTAATTGTTCCAACAGTTATACCATTTGCAATGATAAATTCCTCTTAAGTGTTGACCATCTCTTGCTTGTTTTTCTTGCTGTGTTCAGGTCCATGTATCTCTGTTCTGGCCATTCATTGGGCACCATCCCAATTGGGCTATTTAACAAGCATGCTTTGAAATGTTCTCCTTTTTCATTCAAAGGCTATCACAAGCCACTTCACCTGACCTCTTCTTTCTGTCCTCACACACAATACCTCTGCTCCTTATTTTTCTCAAGCTGCCATTTACTTTTTTCCCCCACTTTTTTTTTAAAAAAGATACTTTGATTACATAAATGTTACAGAGACTATATAGGGGATTCCCATATGCCCTGTTCCCCACACCTCCCACATTTTCCCACATTAGCAATATCTTTCATTAGTATGGTACATACATTGCAATTGATAAACACATTTTGGAGCACTGCCACTAAGCATGGATCATAGTTAATATTGTAGTTTACACTCTCTCCCATTTGATTCTGTAGGTTATGGCCGGATATATAATGGCCTGCATCTGTCATTGTAATGTCGTTCAGGATGATTCCCAAGTCCCGAAAATGCCCCCCCTATTACACCTGTTTTTCCATTTACCTAACCCCAGAACATCCATTGGTCACTGCCTCCACAACAATGGTATTTCTTCCATTGCTAGAATCACAATAACTCTATAGTAGAATACTAATAAGTTTATTTTAGTCCATAGTTTGTTTCCCAATCCTGAGGACTCTAGGATGGTGATGCCCACTCCATCATTAATTGAGAGGGGCTTCAATCCCATACATCTGATCGATGGAACTCTCTTGCTTGCAGTTGTACTGCCATTTATTTTTCACTTGAATCTATAACTCTGCAGTTAAAAATTCTATTTTACAGTGAACAATTATTTTAATTTTCTTAGAGATCTGTTTTACTAAGGAAAATCCAGCTGATGCCATTAAATATTAAGTTGGCAGCTTGTATCCTTGGTGAATAGCTTTTTTGATATTCTAACAGATCACCTCACTGAGGAATTAAAATTTTCTGTTTATCTTCAGGACATTTTTTTCCCCATGTCATTTATCCCTGCTCATCTTCTCCAGAGTTCCCCTGGGGCACATTTTTACTGACCCTGATTTTCAAGTTCCTCTTTAGAGGAAATAATAAAAACATATTCTTATTAGAGCAGCTGTAGGTTACAGAAAAATCATGTAGAAAGTACAGAGTTCCCATATGCCCCCCATCAAACACAGTTTTCCACACAGTTTTAACATTTTGTATGAGTGTAGTACTTTTGTTACAATTGGTGAAACAACATTATTATAATTATACTATTAACTTCAGCCCACTGTTTACATTAGGGTTCACTCTTTATGTTGTACAGTTCTATGTTTTGTGTTTGTATGTGTGTGTGTTAACTTATAAACAACCTAAAATTTCCCTTTTTTATCCCTTTTCAAATATACAATTCAAACATGTTAATTACATTCACAAAGTGTGCCTCCATCACTATCATCCATTGTCAAAACTTTTCCATCACCCCAAACAGAAACTCTGCACCAATTAAACATAGACTCTTCATCTCCTTCCCCCAACCCAGCCCCTGGTAACCTGCATTCTAGTTTCTGACTTTAGAAATCTGCATATTAAGAGCCACATATTTTTAGAATTTTAAGTTTGGACTTCAGTATTATCTTCAATTGCTTTCAAATTAAAATATCCAGACTTGTGTAGTTATTATAATCTCTCCTGCTATATTAACAGTTACTTTCCTCCATGGTAGGACAGATCCAAACCCCTTTTCTAACCACTAAATTCCACAACTCCTACGGGGCCAGTACTGCTTCTGCTTATGAAGGAGCTTGTTCAATGTTCTTCCTCAAGATATTCTAGTTTCCAAGCTCCTTCTGATTATAGGACCACGGTGGGACAAGGGCAATCTCAATAGACATTAAATGGTATTCAGACCTTCTTCAGTGAGTGCTAAATATGGCAGCAAAGCAAAGGTGCCTCTGCACTAATCCCAGTGGCAAGCAGAGCTTTTCAAACTTTTCTACTGAAATATCCACCAAAAGAGAAGTACCTGAGCAAGCCCCCAACATACCCCTCCCTAAACTTTTACCCAGGTTGCAGTACAATTAGTCACTGCAAGCCCAGGGTTTCTTTGAAGTCTTCTCAAGTTTTGCCTTTAAGCCACAGTGCCTCCTTGTTGACTTAATATAAAAGTAAGGATTAAATTACTCACCACCAGGTAATATTAAAGGATGTGCCATGGTTAAACTGTGACTTTCCTTTCACATATCTTGGTTTACTACCATGGAAACTGGCAAATCATAAGGAGAACTTATCAAACTCCGAGGGGCCAGAAAACTTTTTTTCTAGTGAAATCTGGTAAGGAATGACATTTTGTTGAACTGATTAGTAAGAAACTATCTTTTTGTAGGTGAAGAGAAACCAAAGAATAATCAGTAATTTTTATTAGCATGATGGAAAAAATCCTGCTTTTAATGGTCATTCTGTCATAACTCTTCAGAATTATGAAAAAAGTCTATGGTTTTATCTGTGGAAAAAAGAATGAGATACCAGAAATATATAATCAAATTGCCCCTAGTGCAACCCAAGAAGCAATGAAGTATAATACAATAAAAACAAAACAAACTGACAAAAAAGCACAGTTTATCTTGCTCTGTTTTGTTTTGTACAAGCATTAGAGTGCTCACTAGCTGTAACCTTAAAATGGAACACTCTGTTACTAGATCACTATCCACCAACAGCTGCCAATTGTGCACTATTAGTAACTCTTCATGCTAAATTCTAGAATTGGGGGGTATTTTCTGCCAATACATTTTTTTAACTCACTATGATTTCTAATAAATTCCTTAATACTCTTGCATTTACTATGATTATAACAAGTTTATGCAAAAGACTCCATCATGTTCCCCCCAAATTTTTATTGAAAGGAATCAAATCAGTCTAAATACAGTGGCAGTACTAAATAGCCAAGTTAGAAATGTCACAGGGAGAGGCCAGCTGGGCTGCTCAGGCTGGCTTCACAGGATGGCACTGCCTCAGTCAAGTCACAATTTCCATAGCTCATTCCTCAGTTTTCCAAGTCCAGAAACTTTACTTTTGTCAGGGTGCCCAGAATTGATCACATTCAGGGGACTAGGTTTGTGCTAATCCAATGCACAAGAGACCAGTGTGTTAACTAGAATGCCAATTTGCTCATTTAAAATGAGAAGGTAACTATCAAAGGGACTAGACTAGAAACCTATGCTATATGGTCAACACCTTCTTTCCCCTTTAGGAACGTGTACATGAGAAGTCCATTATTATTCTTTTTAGTTCAACAAGTGGTTTTAAGTACCTAGGGTACAGGTAATTTTGATTCCAAGGAGGCCGTGCATATATAAACACTTTAATCAAGAGTAAATTGTCAAAGAGACATTATTTTCCAGAGCCAACTGCATTAAGTCAATGTATTCCTTAATCTATTGTCTAAATAGTTTTCTCTTCTGATTGGCAGGTTCAGCCATTGAGGAGAGGCTGATGATCTATCTGCGTGATGGCATTGTCCAGGAAGATCATCCAATAACCACGTTCACAAAGCCATACTCTGCATGCTGTTCTTGATCTGGAGCCTCACAGGAATCTGATAACTCTCTGAACAGGTACTCAAATATTTGCATGTGTATGAATATGTGTATTTTTCTACTAGTTGCTCAAATCAGGGTGTGACCTAAAAACTCTGAGTCTTGCAGAGCCAGCCTGGGTATCTAAGCCACTAATACTGCCCATGACTCAAACTCAGGGCATTTCTAGGGCTAAATCTTCTTGAAAACTTAATGGCCAATTTAACCTACATATGAATAACATATCACTGGAAGGATACATGAGGGACAGATAATATATACGAACTGGATGCCTGAGAAACAGGGTTGGGTGGGAGAGTTCTAACCATATACCCCTTTACATCTTTAATGTGAATACACTGGTTTTTAAAATTTCTTTAATAATAAATATTTACTATTCATTGTAAATAACTAAATGCATGAATATATTGTTTAAAATTCTAAACTAGGAAAAAAATACCTTTAACTCATCATTATCCCTGCCAGCTAAACCCTCCTTCCTCCTGTGTTTCCCAGCCCAGTTATTGGCTCAAGCATCCTGTTTCAGAAATCTGGGCATCTTCATTTCCTCCTCAGACTTCCCTCTCCCCTCAATCACCATGTCCTGTCAATTCTATCTACTAAGTATCTCTCAAATATCCCTCATCTCCACTTTGTTTCCCATTGTGACTGCTGTAATTCAGGCTATTATCAGTCATCTAGCATCTGAATTCTCAGCTATCTAATAGCTCCCCCAAACCAGAGTGATATTTTTAAAATTCAGATCTCACTCAGACCTATCACTCTCTGGCATTCAAAACACTTCAAGGACTTTCCACTGTACTTAAAATGGAGCCTACATGAGGGCTCTGGAGACACCCAGGTCCTATATGGGGTGGGGGAGGTAGGGGATAGCTTCAGAGATTGATGCCCTATCAGTAGGCTCTACTTTGGAATCTGTGCTCCTGAGAGTGACAGAGTTGGACCCAAATAAGTCCTCCCTGCACATGGTTCATCAGTCCCTTCTATTCAAACCTATATGTGATGCTGGAGTTTGTAGGTGTACTTCCAGAGACTGGAGCCTCTGGCCTGCCCATGTGCCAGCTGTACCTGGAATCTCGGCGGAGCTGCAACTCCTACTCTACAGCTCAATGAACTCACCTAAGTCACCTGGTGAGGAGACGATGATGGACAATGGCCATCCCAGGGAATGGAGAGAGCCTGCAGCTGCAAGCAGGATAATTCCATCCATCATATCCATGGGATATGGGCCCCCTCTCACTTGGAGATGGAGTGGACATCACCATCCCAAACTCCTCAGGACTGGGGGAAGAGCTATGGTCTGGAGTGGACTTACTGGTATTCCATTGTAGAAATATTGTGATTCAAGCAATGGAAGAAATTACGAGTGAGGTGGAGCCAGTGGCCACTGGATGCTTTCGGGGCAGGGAAGGGAAAAGCAGTTGTAATACAGGGGCTTTTTCAGGACTTGGGAATTATCCTGAGTGACATTACAACGACAGATATAGGTCATTTTACATCAGCATATAACATGCAGAACTGTGTGGGAGAGAGTGTGGTCTACAATGTGAACTATGGTCCATGCTTAGAGGCAAAGGCCCAGGATGTGTATATCCATTGCAGGTGATGTGCCACACTAACGAAAGATGTTTATGAGGGATGTTATGGGAGGTGTGGGAAGTGGGGAACATGGGAATCCCTGTAATTTTTGTATAACATTTATGTAATCTAAGCATCTTTTAAAACATATATTAAAAAAAAAAGTACCACACAAATACAAAGTATTAACAATAGCAGAGTTTATGTGAACATTGTACTTTTCCATGAATTATCTGTAATCCTGTAATGTTTCTAATGTAAAAATAATAATATTTCAAATGGTATACTGATAGGAAAAATAAACTGCTTTTAAAAAATAAATATATTAAATAAAATGGAGCCTAAACTTCTTAACAGAGCTTTCAAACCTAGAAATGGTGGCTGCTTAACCTCACTGCTTTATTTCTTGATATTCCTCCCCATACCATCCCCACCCCTGCCCCACGCTCTAGGCATACTAAACTTATTTCTGTTTCTCCATCAAACCATGACAACACATTGCCTATGGATCTTCAGACCTGCTGTTCCCACTGCCTAATCAATATCTCTATCTTCTTCCCAGAGAACATAAGAATCTTGGAACACTTGAATTTCAATCCCACCATTCCCAAGTTACATGTTATTGTTGTCCAGTATATTAGCTTTATCATTTTTTTTTAACCACTAAATTAATCATTATTGTTATTGCTTTATAAATCAATGTTTGTTTAGATTTATCTATGTATTAGGTCATCTCATTTCTTAGCATTCCTTCTAACATCCATTCTTCCTTCTGGATTTCTTTGTTCCTAAAATTCCTCCTTTAGTAGTTCTTTCATAGTTAGGATCTATTAATGATAAAGTTTTCTGGCTTTTGTCTGAAAAAAATATTTCTCTTTTATTCTTGAGTGATAATTTGTTAGTTTGATTCTGATGTTAAATATTTTTATTAAAAATGCTTTTGTGTCGATTAATACCAAGTGCCAACTGGCAACATGACTGGAAAAAGACCTTGAATAAAAGGGGGAAAAGGTAAAGACATATGAGTTCAAGTGGCTAAGAGACTTCAAAGAGAGTCGGGAGATCATCCCAGAGGTAATGCTTACGCACACGTCAGTAGGATCTCATAGAACACCAAAGTGTATATCACCCCACACAGAGGGGCTCCTGAGGGCTCTGGAGACACCCAGGTCCTATATGAGGGAGGATAGCTCCAGAGACTGACGCCTTATCAGTGGGCTCTGTTTTGGAATCTGTGCTCCTGAGAGTGACAGAGTTGGACTCAAATAAGTCCTCCCTGCACATGGTTCATCAGTCCCTTCTATTCAAACCTATATGTGATGCTGGAGTTTTTAGGTGTACTTCCAGAGACTGGAGCCTCTGGCCTACCTATGTGCCAGCTGTGCCTGGAATCTCGGTGGAGCTGCAACTCCTACCCTACAGCTCAATGGACTCATCCAAGTCACCTGGCAAGGAAACAACGATGGGTAATGGCCATCCCAGGGAATGGAGAGGGCCTGCAGCTGCAGGCAGGATAATCCCACTCACCATATCCATGGGATATAAGCCCTCTCTCACTTGGAGATGGAGTGGACATCACCATCCTAGTCCCCTCAGGATTGGGGGAAGATCTATGGACTAGAGTGGACTTAATGGTATTCTGTTGTACATATATGGTGATTCTAGCAATGGAAGAAATTATAACAGTGAGGTGGAGCCAGTGGCCACTGGTCACTTTCGGGGCAGGGAGGGGAAGTGCAGTTGAAATACAGGGGCTTTTTCGGGACTTGGGGGTTGTGGCGATGGATGTAGGCCATTTTAAATCAGCACACACCATTCAGAACTGTGTGGGAGAAAGTGTGGTCTACGATGTGAACTGTGGTCTATGCTTGGTGGCAAGGCCCCAGGATGTGTATATCCATTGAGGGTGATGAGCCACACTGATGAAGGATGTTTGTGTGGGATGTTGTGGGAGGTGTGGGAGGTGGGGAACATGATAACCCTGTAATTTCTGTGTAATATTTAGGTAATCTAAGCACCTTTTAAAATTTATATATATATAAAATAAATAAATAAATAAATGCTTTTGTGTCAAAACGTCTTTGGGTCAAAAACATTAAGGTCAAAATGGCAAGATCAGTGCTGCCCCAGACACCAAGACAGCAGGAGGTAGGCCAGGAGAGGTTGGCAGCCATCTGTGGCCATAAGGAGGGTCCAGCCTGAGGAGGAAGCCAATGCTACAGAAGGCCCAGTGAAGGGAGCCTGAAAGAAACACAGCCTTGAGCTGTCAAATCAAACCAGTCTTGTTGCCTGCCCACCGTCTGGTCCAGTTGCATGACCCCATAGATGCCCTTGACTGTTTAGGATGTCTGTGACATGCAACTAAACACACTCCAGCACGTGCAGCTCGTTACGGGACCTGCTTAAGCAGCCCAGCAACAAGGCAATAGACCAGAGTTTTGAGTGCCGCAGTGGCCTCTAGCTTAGTGATTACGGCAAGTCATTACCTTCTCTGAGCCTTGATGGCATCATCTGTAAAATGTCCACCTCCCAACGTGAACTTTCTTTGTAAACTGTAGAACACCAGGGCAAAGTGTGCTCCTTAGGATGAGATAATCGACTTCAGGAGGAGGGAGAGGAGGTGAAAATTCCCATGATTAAATAAAGTGAAACAAAATGGCAAGATCAAACTCTCCTTTTCCCTACATATTATAGAAATGTCTTCATGAGATTTGTTCTTGCCAGCAAGGAACATCTTGTCTCTTTAGCAATTAAGCAGAAATATTAAATGCAAAATGATAAAAATATACTTTACATATAAGATTTATAATGAACAAATAAAATAAATACTGTTGAAAATTTGGATGATATCTTCAGAGTTCTGGTTAGACGAGACAGAGGAAGGGAGAAATTGCCCTCTTTCCCAGTTACTGAAAGAAATATTAAAAATTAAGAACTTATTTAAATGATGAAAGGAGTGAGCAGGGAGAGAGCAATTTAATTTATTTTTCTAATGCAAAGCAGAGGATTTACCTAAGATCTACCTGAGAATTACCTGTAGGGCAGTTCCTTTAGAAAGTATGAGTCCTCTCTAGATACAGGGAGACATCATAGCCTAATAGAATCCAATGGGCCATCAAATTACTAATCAATCTAAAAGAAAGTCTTGGGGCATAGTTTTTGGAGGGTGAGGGGTCCATAGATATGCTTCAGGAATTTTAACACCCAAATATTAGAGGAAACATTTTGTCCTTTCCCCCTCCTTCCCTTCCTGCTTTTCATTCTACTTTCCCCACAGAAATCGAGAAAAATGTGAGCAGATCAATGAATCCTTCTGGAATATAATAAAGGAAATCTGGGAAGGTTTCTGAGGAAGAAAAATCCTAGACTATTTATGTTTGAATAAAGACCATGAACAAAAACTAGAAATATAGTAACTTTGAGATAGGTTTTGACTAACTCCTTTGTTGTTTACGATTTCAGTTACTGTTTGTTTCTCAACAGTTATTAGATATAAAACCATCAATTATCTTACTCAGGTAAGAAGAAATTGGGTTACCATTAGATTACAGAGAAATTCAATCTAGTCTATAGTCATCCAAATAAATGTATAGTGCTAATTTTAAATAAGGCCCTCCATAAATACACAATTCACTTTCTTTTTATAGTTCTGTTAGGGGAATGCACTTCATGCACATTATTACCAGCTGACCTTTATTGGATTTTTAAAGAAAATTTCTAATTGTTTAGCTCTACACCTAGTTATAAAACTGAAAAGTTTAGAATCAGAGAACTTTACATTGTGATCAAGCCACTAATATATTTTTAAATGATTATTGTCATGCTATAATACAGAATTATTGAATTTCATAAATAAAATAATAACATACATTTATATGGAATGTATTGTGAGAGCTGGTTATCTTTCTCTAATGACCCATATAAATTAACATGTAACATCCCATACATGTGAGTCCAAAAAAAAAATTTTTTTTAATTAAGTGAAAAATTACTACATCCTATCAACTGTTCCATATTACTCTGTTTCGGTTCCACAAAACTATTTGTCATCTCCTTAGACTAACAGCTGCTTCATGCATGTCCCAAGATAATCTAGTATCCAGAATAAATTGGTAGAACAGGAGATTTACCCACGAAAACAAAACCACAAGAGGGGTCAGAGATCTATCTTTGCACTAAAATATTTATAAGTTTCATATACAAGTATGAAAATATCATATTATAGGTCTTGCAAATGAAAAACAACCCAGAGGAATTTAGAGAATAATGAAAGCTATTTCCAAGATTAAAACAAACAGATCTCCACCAAACTCATTTACATCAAAGTAATTTTTAATGAGGCTATGTATTAGTCAGCCAAAGGGGTGCTAATGTAAAATACCAAAAATGGGTTGGTCTTTATAAAGGGTATTTATTTGGGGTAGAAGTCCACAGATACCAGGCCATAAAGCGTTAAGTTTCTTCTCTCACCAAAGTCGATTGCCACGTGTTGGAGCAAGTTTGCCAGGGTCCAGGCTTCCTGGGTTCCTCTCTTCCCGGGGCTGTGTTTCTCTCCGGGCTTGGAGCTTCTGGTTCCTCCACAAGGTCAGCTGTAGACTATCAGGCGAATGGCTCACTTCTCTTCTCCTGGGGCCTTCTCTCCAACATCAAAACTCCAACATCAGAACTGCTTCTCAGAAACTGCGTCTTCTGTCCTTTGCCTTGCCTTTTATATTCGATTCCCCCACCCACGAAGGGGTAGGGCTCAAACGCCCTACTGAGGTGGCCCAGTCAACGCCCTAATCATAACTTAATCATGCCTAGATTAACAGATCAGTTTACAAGCATGATCCAATTAAATTTTGGAATTCATAATTACATCAAATTGCCAGATGGCTACAGACCGTGTCTGCGTTTCTGTGCTGTGGTTTTTTGTGTTTGGCAGTGTATGTCTCCATGTGTTTGTGCAGTGTGTGTCTCTGTATGTCTTTGTATGAGCCTGCATGCCCATTTATTTGTGTCTCTGTGTATATATGTGTGTTTGTGATACTGTTGTGTCTTGGGGGCAGGATGTGTGAGGTGGGATTATAGTATATAAAAGGAACAAAGGATACATCTTCATTTGGTATCCATCTTCCATTGGATAAGAAAGAAAAACCCTAGATAATGGGTGAAATAATTGAACAATTTTAGGTCTATACGTTTTTAACTTTTTTATTTTAAACTTTATTTTATTACAAAAGAAATACATGATAACCACTTGATATATATTCTTCCAGACATTTTAATGTTCATGTGCATACATATTTTTACAAGATAGGATTATATTAAGTAAGTCATTTTTAGCACTATAGCATGAAGACAATAAATACTTATTCTATTCCTAACATAGATGCAGGCTACATTATAAGCATTCAGGAAAAAAAACTGTTAAGTAAATGAAAGAATCCTTTCTAATTGCCTGTATATGTCCTTTGTCAGTTTTTTCCTTTGTCATTTTATATATTTATTAATTAATTCCATATATAGTGAGGATTATAGTCCTTTGTTATATATGTTATGAATGCTGTTTTCCCCAAATTATAGTTATTTTAATTTTCCTTTATCATTAGAATAGACAAGAAAATAATATTCAAACATACAGTCTGATTTTCTTGAACAAAAAATGTCATCAGATTTAATACAAATGATGCTTTATAGCCACTTTTAAGGAATAAATTAAGAAAATGTAACATATAGGAGTAAAATGCGGAATGCTCCTCTGTAGAGGTTCTATTGGGTCTACTTAAATAAAGATATAGGACTGATTTGTAGCTAGAGGCATATAATATGCCTAAGAGCAGTAAATGTTTTGGGTAGAAGTCATGGTTCTTATCTTATTTCTGCCCCTCGGCATCTATGAAATGACTTAACACCTCTGAGCATCTGTAAATTTGAGATAATTGGCCTTCCTTCACAGAGTTAGTGCCCAGCAGAGCTCAGGAAATGGTCTCTATGTAATATTCCATTCCTTAATGAGTTATTTCCAAAATTGATGCTTATTCTGAAATATGAGAACAAACTTGTTCCAGGGCCCCAGGTAGGCCTGAGCTCCTCTGCCAGAAATTTAAAGATAACATGATGTGTATGTGTGTGTGTATTTTGTAATATATATATATATATATAAAATATATGTTCTGTATATATACGCTTATCTTGTGTATATATTGTTTTGTTTGATTTTTAAACACCTGAGTTTTGTGTTATATGCTTTAAACCTCTCAGAGAGATTGTTTTTTCTCTGCCAATTCTGTTGACTAAAAGAAAGTCTATGTCTTCTTAAAGTTTTTCTTGAGAGACTCTTTGTATCATGTAATGAGACTACTGGTACGGAACAAGCTGCTGAACAGTAGCTTGAATATGTGCCATTAATTTTTGTTCAGAAAAAAGTAACTTAACATTATGAGGTGATTTAGTCCACTGGTTGTTTTTTCTAGAACATTACTGAATAACTGTGTTGTCATCAATATGTAAAACATATGATGTCAGTCAAGCTTTCTAATATGACTACTGTACGAAGTTTACATCTCAGGGCCACTTTCAGAAAGTAGTGTTCACCCAGCCTGCAAATATTTAGACATTGAGTCTTACATAGATATTCTACTAACACTTTTTTCAAAGCACAAAAGCTTTCACTCTTTTAATGAAATTCATTACAGATCTTTCTTGGTCCAGTTCATGAGTATTAATTTTCTTGGGCAATTGACCTAAGCCTATTTTCTTCCTAAAGAGAGGAACCTTCCTCCTTGTCTAAACCAGGTCAGAGTATTGCAAAATTTTATTTAAGTGGAAGTGAAGCTCACCATGAATATGTGGTATGTTGCCACGAAAGAAATGGTTCATAATATTTTAGTTAGAATGTTACTTAAAATATTGGGGTTTGACAGTTTGAAATTATTTCATGAATCCCCAAAAGGGAAAGATTATGTTTTAAACTAATCTATTCCTGTGGGTGTGATACCCTTTGATTGCAATAAATTCAGTTGAGGATCCTTTGATTAGATTACTTGATAAATCCCTTTAGGGCTTTTGATTGGACTATGTCAGTGAGGCGGGAGCCAGCTTGGGTTTCCGCCCTCTGGCTGGGTCTGATATAAACAGAGATACAGAGACACAGTTAAAGAAGTTGCAATACTTGATCCTGCAATGATGAGAGAATGGACTCCAGTTTTGCCCACAGCTGAACTGCAAGGAGAGAAGCCCTCCAGAGGCTCAAAGAGCTGAGGCCCAGCAAGACATGAGCCATATGCTTGCAGCTGACCTCAGGAGAAAGTGGAGCCTCTGAGACTGAGAAAGGAGGCCGGGTATGAGACAAGCACTGTGCCAGGTTTGCCCACAGCTGCAGAAAGGCGGAGACCTTGGAAGAGATTGGCAGCCATCTTGCCTCATCATGTGTTAGCTGACTTTGGTGAGAAAGCACCTCTTATGGTCCCTTGAGTTGGACTTTTCACAGCCTTGGAACTACAAGCTTTTACCCCAATTAAATCTCTATTATAAAAACCCACCTATTTCTGGTACTTTGCATTGGCAGCCCTTTGGCAAACTTAAACATTGGGTAACAAATATTTTCATTTCAATAATAGAACTTATTTTCATTAGAACAATTATTAATAAGTTTATTCTCCTATTTCCTACGGTACACATGCCCTTTTGAGAAAGCAGCCACTAGTGGAAACAAATGAAAATCTTTCACGTTACCAGGGTGTTATTTACTACCAGAAGACAGTAACTAACTGTGCCTCTCTAGCCACTGGCCCAATATATAAGTGACTAACCCTAAACCGAAAGAATTAATGTAGTTTCAAGTTTCTGCTTTATTTATATCATGGGACCAAGGGACCTAGAAATTAGAATTACACAGTTATAGAATTGCAGAGCTATTAAGGGCTTTAGAAATCATAACTCTAATTTTAGTGATGAAGAAATTAGGGACCAGTGAGTGACTGGCAGAAGGTCTCAGAAGGAGCTAGCTCAATATATTATATAATGTAAAACATATATAAAGTTCTTTACTAATTAAATATTCTGAAAATCTTTATGACCATCACTATATTTGGCTGTTTGACTATTAGGGGGTATCAGTAAACTATAAAAATAATTGTTTAAAAATTACTATGGTTTGGATTCTATGTAAGTAATTGGAGTGAGGAAAAACAAAATATAAGGATGAATGATACCTGAATCTACATGTGTGATAATATGGCATAGAACTATACATACACACAAATAAGTACATATAAAACTGATTGTACCAATATCAGTTTACATGTCTCATTTATCTGTGTGGTTGTCACGTGGCATTGGTGCTCTCTAGCGTGGCAAATAGTCAAAGGTGACTCTTTGTCTCATGGAACCCTGCTGGAACTCCTACTGCTTTTCTGGCTTGTTAACAACATCCCATAACCCCCTGGGCTTCTACAAATCCACCCCTTTGTTGGACTCACATTTCCCATCCAAATGGGGTATATTTTAGAAGGATCTCAGGCTGGTTCCCTTCAAAAGTGTCCTTATCAAACCGCAGGAATAAACACCTTTGTCCTGCTATCTGTGGAATACAGTTGACTCCTAATTTAGCCTTCCCTCTCTTTATTCTTGAACATAACATGCTCATTTCATTCCAGCCCCACTGGTTTTGTTTATTTTCTTATCCCACCTTTCCTCTTCTCTGCCAATCTAAACGTAATTCCCAGCCAAGCTCAATACACAATTTTTTCCATGAAGCTTTTCCTTATTTTCCTCCTTCCACAATGATTTTCCCTGTCTAAAGTCCCATAGCAGTCTAGTCTGTATCAAACACTCTAGCCTTTGATTTTATAGTGCTTTATATTGCTCTAGTCTAAAATATGACAATTTTATCAGTCCTGCCACATCGAAAAGATTTAAAACTTTAAGGCAGAATCCATTTTAGCCCCTTCCTTTGTACTTTAGATACTATTGAGCATGGCATGATACATAGTAGAAATAAATCAACAAATCTCTCTGAGATTAAGAGCTTAGTGCTTCTACTCCACCCTTGATGCTCAGCTCACTAGAAAATTGGGACATGGTGAGAGAAAAGCAATCAGTGATGAAGGGATGTGAAACCATGTTCCGTGAAGAGTGGTTGAAGGAACTGAATTTAGCTGGAGAAGAAAACTTGAAAGAACAAGATAGTAATAGGTGTAGCTAAAGTGACGAGCACTTTTTATATGCCAGGTACTGTGGTAATCCTTTTATACATGTTCTAATTCAATCCTCACAAAAACTCCATACATAGATAGTTTTCTTCTCACTTTACTCGGGTAAACTGGAGGCACAGAGAGATTAAGTAAGAGGAAATAGTAGATGGAAGTGGCAGTTTCAATCCAAGGCAGATGCTTACCTAACTGGTTTAAGGGCCATCATGTGAATGAAGCACTAGATTTATTCTATATCACCCTCAAAATATGTCTGATTCTAATCACATACACTGAAACTCTGAAACACTGCCTCTCAGAATTATCCCCAGATCTGCTATTATATTTCAACTCATGAAATGGATAAAATATGCCATTTAGAGAGATTGTACAGTTAACGGAACTTTGATTCCAAAGATGGAAAGCATTAATTATAGCCATTTATACATCTTTGGTAGGGATATATAAATTTATTTGGATATTTAAATTTCCAAAATTTAAATTGGAGACCTGGACAGATTTATACAGAGAAACATGATTCGGAGGCTTTTCCAATAAATCTAGAATGTTTTTTATCTTTAAAAATATTATTAAAATATTGTCTTAAGGATGCAGTTAAGAAACTAGGGGATAAAATTATTTCCTTTCGATGGGATTTTGCACCAGGGCATTTAAAAGACAAATGAATGATTCTGACCCACTTTATTGCCATATTTTTTAGAATTTTGTCTTTCAATATAGGAGAGACAACTTTTGAAATACCCTCAAATAGCATGAGGATATAAAATTAAAAATGTGTGTATTGTTGGAGCATTAAGCTGTAAATTATGATATCAGATGAGATTAAATAGACATGCTCTCTGTTTATTTTTGCAAACAAGGATTTAGCTCAATTGCAGCAGTTCTCAAAGTGTGGTCTGCAGATGCCTGGGAGTCACTGAGGTGCTTTGAGGTCAAAATTATGCTTACAACAATATCATGTCATTTGCCTTTTTAACCATGCTGACTTTTGCACTATGGTACAAAAGCAACAGTGGATAAGCTCTTGACACCATGGCACAAATCAAGGCAGTGGTACCAAACTCTACTAGTAGTCACTGCATTCTTTACAACTAAGAACTCACAGTAAAAAGAAAAATAAATGAAAATAAAAAGTCAGTTTTACTTAAGAATGTTCTGGATGACCAGTAAAAAGTATTTTTATTAAATCTTGACCCTTAAGTACACATCCCTTTACCATTCTGTGTGATTAAATAGGAAGTACACACAAAGCACTTCTGCTGCATACTGAAATTCATGATGCCTCAAAGAAAATCACTTCTGTAATCATTTGAGCTGTGAGCTGAATCAGCTGCTTTTTTCATAGAATGTCGTTTTCACTTGAAAGAACTGACAAACTGTGGTTATTCAGACTTAGGTATTTGACAGATATTTTCTCAACAATGAGCAAAGTGAGCTTATCATTTCAAGGAAAATAACTAAAAGTATTTATTGCCCATGATAAATTTTAGCTTTAAAAAGCAAAAACTAGAAGAATTTTGGCAGAATTTTGCATCTGGCACCATGAGCTTGAAGAATGGTGGTTTTGTAGATACGTCTACAAATTATTTGGGACAGCACATCTCAGAAAGTGGAGCTTAGTTTCCTGCCCTGAGTATGGACTTGACTGTTTCTAGGGGAAAAAATATGGCTGAATGGATGAGCAGCCACACTAAGATCTGGTTGTAAAATGACTGTGGCTTCTAGCTTGTGTGCATTCTCTTTTGAATCTCTCACTGTGCGATAAGCCAGCTGCCATTTCATGAGTCAGCCCTGGGGAGAAGGAAACCATTTGCCAGGTCTTGGGGACACTCAAGCAGCCTATGGAGAAGCCAATCTGGCAAAGAATTGAAGCTTGCCAGCGATCATGAGAGTGAACTTGGAAGCAGATCTTCTGGGGTCTGCCAAAAGCTACCGGAGTGAGCTTGGAAGTGGATCCACCTTCATTTGAGCCTTAAGATTACTGCAGCCTGGGCAACAATTTCACTGCAATCTTCTGAGGGATCCTGAAGATCCAGTTAAGTCGCCCCTAGATTCCTGATCCACAGAAACTGTAGATAATAAATATTTGTTTTAGGTTCCCACTAAAACAACAGCTTCCTAAAACTTAAAAAGCTTTCTTATGAAATCAGTGGTGATATTAACAAGGGTGGGCTTTTTGTTCCCTCTCTCTTTGGTTGTATAATGAAACATGTCAAGGGAATATCTGCTCAACTCAGAGAACCAATATTATTCAAATGATCAAAGCATGATGTTACAAAATCAGCATTAATAAAAAGAGTCATTCAAAGTGCAACAGAGATCAATGAATTTTAATGCATCAAAGCATAAAATGTTCATTGATATGGTTTCAGATTCTACATTGCCACTAACCTTTAATAAATTATCACTTGAGTTTTGGTGTAGACTCTCCACAATTATCTAGAAAAACTATTAAAATACTTCTGCCCTTTCCAACTACATATATATGTGAGGTTGGATTTTATTCATGTACTTCAACCAAAACAATACACTACAACAGATTGAATTTAGAAGCAGATAAGAGAAACTGGCTGTCTCCTCTTAAACTAGACATTAAAGAGATTGGTAGAAATGAAATCAATACCACCCTTCCCACTAATTGTTTTGTTTTGGAAAATAGCTATTTTTCATAGAAAGTTTGATTATTATTACTTTTAAATGAATTGTATTACTTATATACTACAGCATTAAACATTACCCCCAAACTTAGCAGCTTGTAACAGTAAACACTCATTATCTCACAGCTTGTATGGGTCAGAAACTCAATTGTGGCTTAGTTGGGTGCCTGTGGTTCAGAATTTCTTACAAGGCTACCATCAATGTGTCAGCTAAGGCTACAGCATCTCACAACTCTACTGGAGAAGGATCTGCTTCTAAACTAACTTGTAGCTTTTTGCAGAACTCAGGTCCCCATGGGCTGTTGAATCACATCATATCACTTCTTCTGTATTCTATTCATTTGATAGGCATAAGTCCAGCCCACATTCAAGGGGAGTGGATTACACAGGGGCATGAATACCAGAAGGCAGGGATCATTGGGGACTATCTTAGAGGCTGCCTACCATATGACATAATATTTTGTAATTGTTTTTAGTTTTGATTTCTAATAAGGTAAATATCAATAGATGTAACTTACACAGACAAGAGCTATTTGGGGTCCTCAATAATTTGTAAGAGTGTAAACAGGTTTTGAGATTTTAAAGTTTGAGAACCTCTGTTCTAGTAATACAAATATTGGCTTTCTATATGGTAAAGATGCAAGGCATTGTTCAGGAGTTAATAATAAAGGGCTTCTTTTTATTATTATTCATAATTATAAACTCTTCTCCCTCAAACATAGTATTTAAAATACTATGTTAAGATACAGAAATGTATATTGAAATATAGTAGCCTTTGTCACGTGTATATATATGTGGGTGTGGTATCAAGACTTATAAATACTATAACTACTGTATATTTGCCACATATCTGAGAATACTTAATTTAAAATTTTTTAATAATACTGACTTAATATATTGAAAGCTTAGATCATCAGCACTCAATAATTGGTGATCTGATTTTACTATTATTTCACTCAGCAAATATTTAGAAAACTTTGGTATATTATCAAACTTAGAGATTTATGACATTTCTACTAAGAAATAATAACTTAAGCCATTGTTCACACATGATTACCATGAAACAGAGTTTAAAAATAACATAAAGCACAAGACTTTGGAGTATGGGGGAAAAAGTGGTAGGATGTAGGAAGAGAAGATAGAGGAATTGCTAGGGAAATAAAATACAAAATTGTCTTATGAAAGGAAAGGAAGGCCATCTTAAAGAGTATGGGTGAGCAACAGCATCAAATGCTATAACAATTGATGAGGGTGAAGATTGAGAAAAGACTTAGACTTCGTGATTGACAAGCCATTGGAGACCTTAAAGAGAATCCCCACAGGATGTTTTGGATCGCAGAAGGGTCACAACTGTGGCAGGGGAGGATCACTGGTGTGGGGCGTCATTGATGGGGGAATGTGTGGGGAGGGTGCACCTGGAGCATAACTCTAAGCATATGAATATGTTCAAGTGGTCATGGGGCATTGTCTGGGTGGGTGGAGACCCACACAATAACTGAAAGAATATTGAATTCTCATCCTGGGAAATCCTTCTCTAAAAGTGCAGCAAGAATTCCTCAAGTACATGGGCAATGCCTAGCAAAGGAGGACAGACCATGACACCAGGCCCTTGATATTGATGGTTGTATTTATGAACCTTGTTCTTGGAAATTGAAACTTAGCCTATATTATATATTGCCTAAGAGTTACATCCTGAAAGCCTCCTTGTTGCTCAAATGTGGCCTCTCTCTAAGCCAAACTCAGCATCTAAATGCACTACCTCCCCTCTTCCCCTCCCCCCAACATAGGACATGACCCCCTGGGGATGACCTTCCCTGGCACCAAGGGATTATTACCAAGTGCCAACTAGTAATGCATTTGGAAAAAGACCTTGACCAAATGGGGGAAATATTAAATACAAATGAGTTGTTATGGTTAAGAGATTTCAAAGTGAGTCGGGAAGTCATTAAAGAGGTTACGATTATGCACATCTCAGCAGGATCTCATTGGCTTCCACAGTAAACAGTGCCTCAAATAGCGGGGCTCCTGAGAGCTCTAGAGATATCTAGACATTATAGGCAGGGTAGACAATCTCAAGAATTTAATACCCTATCAGTGGACCTTATTTTGAAATATATGCTCCCCAATGTAACAGAGTTAGATTCATTTATAATGTCTACACATGGTTCTTCTGCCTCTTTTATTTGAACCTATAATTAGCACTATATTCATTAAATATATGTCCCAGAGACTTAAATCTTCATTCTGTTAATATGATATTTGAGCCCTGAATCTCAGCAGAGTTGCAACACCTACTCTCCAGTTCATTGGACTCACCCAGGCCAACTTAGGAAAGGATGAAGAAGGACAATATCCATCCCCCAAAACAGAGTATCCACAACTGCAAGCAAGGCAGTTCCATCCATCTGCCCCATGGGATCTAGCCCCTTCTCAATCAGAAATAGAGTGGGCATCGCCATCCCCAAATCTTCAAGACTGAGGAATAAACACACATAAGGGGGACATGCAAGTATGGACTAAAGTAGACTTACTATTATTCTAATAATGGAAGAACTTGTATCATTGATATAAAGGCAGTGGCCACCAGAGGTTCTGAGGGGAGGGAGAGGGAAGAATAGTGTAACATGGGGCATTTTGGGGACATAGGAATTGTCCTGCATGATATTGCAATGACAGATACAGGTCATTATATATTTTGTCAAAACCTATAAAATTGTTCAGTGCAAAGTGTAAACTATAATGTGAACTATAAACCATGGTTAGTAGCAATGCTTCAGTATGTGTTCATCAATTGTAACAAATGTACCACACTAACGAAAGATGCTGTTAATGGGGGAACTTGTTGGAGGGGGATGGAGTATATGGTAATACCCAATATTTTTGGTGTTACATTTATTTAATCTAAAGCTTCTTTAAAAATGAAAAAAAATTAAATAAGACTAAAAAGAGTATCTCCATAGGGCCAGAATGCAAAGGGTTAATCTGACTGGGAAGTGAAAAAGCTGAGATCCCAAAGGAAAGAGGAAAAGCTAGTAACATGAAGGATCTAAAACACAGGGGATATCTAAACATGTGTTTTTCCTACCGTTCCTACTTTAAGCATTGAAAAATTTTAGCAATAGCCTGTTTCTTGATTCAAACCAAGTAGGGCCAATTTTAAATTATATTCTTTTGTTTTATATATATGTATTTTTAAAATGAATGACTTAATGAACTAAACTTTAGGGATTTTGTTTTGACTAGTAATTGCTCAATTTTTGTTTACTTTACTAGTATATATGCATTCTTGATTTTCTTGTACTAAGTCATATGCCCTACTTTTGGGATTGATTCTGGGGAAATTAAAGTTACGTCGATCTACAGTGAATATCTATCACAATGCAGGGCAATTGCTAAGGTCAGTGTAGCAGTTTGGTATTATTTATGAATTCCAAAAATAGATATTGGATTATGTTTGTAAATTGGTCTCTTCCTCGGGGTGTATTAGATTGCATTAACTTCAGAGGTTTCACTTTTACTTGATTAAATTATGATTAGGGCTTTGATTGGGCCAAGCCAGTAGGACGTTGAGTCCTTGCCTCCTGGTGGGCAGGGACTCACAGAGAAAACTACATGGCAGAGGAGGGAGTTGGAGTTTTAATGCTGGAGCCCCAGGAAGTAAATACACAGAGAAGCAGATACGTGAAGAAAGAGAGAAGGTTCCATTAGGCATGGCAGAGGCCCCAGGAAGAAAGACAAGCTGTTCACCTGAGAGTTTACAGCTGGCCTTGTGGAGCGAGCAGTGCAGCTTCTCATTTCCTGGAGAGAAATGAGCCCCGGGAGAGAGACAAGACTTATCCCAGCCTAGAGCTGATATTGGAAGAAGCTGGGACCAAGGAGCCTGAAGAGGAAAAGGGAGGCTGAACCTTTGCAGACTTTGGCAGCCATCTTGCTCCAAAACATGGCAACAGACTGGTGAGGGCAGTAACTTACGCTTTATGGCCTGATAACTGTAAGCTACTACCCCAAATAAATACCCTTTACAAAATCCAACAGATTTCTGGAACTTTGCATCAGCACCCCTTTGGCTGATTAAATACAGTCAGACACTCAAGAATTTGGAGATCTCTATTCCAACTACCTTACTTTCCAGATTAAGGAATTTGGGCTGAGATATTAAGTGACTGGTAGTTCCTATAGGTAGTCAGATCAAATCAGCCACTAAAATCCCAGGGTCTCCTGACTTCTACTTCTGGGGTCCCTTATTCACACTACATCAAACTACACTGATTTGTAAATTATTTTTATTTTTTAATTTTTAAAGAAACTTTAGATTACATAAATGTTACATAAAAAATATAGGGAATTCCCATATGCCCCACCCCTTCCCCCTCCACACTTTCCCACATTAACAACATCTTTCATTTGTATGGTACATTTGTTAAAACTGAAGAACAGATATTGAAGCATTGCTACTAACCCTGAACTATAGTTTACATTATAGTTTATACTCTGCCTCTCACAATTTTATAGGTTATGACAAAATGTATAATGGTCTGCTCCATCATTGCAATGTCATGCAGGACAATTCCAATGTCCTGAAAATGCTCCCATGTCACACCTATTCTTCCCACTCCCTCCCCTCAGAACCTCTGGTGGCCACTGCCTTTATATCAAGGACAAAAATTCTTCCATTGCTAGAATAATAATAAGTCTATAATAGAATAATAAATATACTTTAGTCTATTATTCATTCCCCAATTTTGAGTATATTAAGATGGTGATGCCCACTCTGTTTCTAACAGAGGGGGCTTAGAGCCCATGGGGCAGAGGGATGGAACTGTCTAGCTTGCAGTTGCAGACACTCTCTGTTCCTTGGGATGGGCATTGTCCCTCGGCATCTCCTTTATACTTGTCCTGGGTGAGTCCCAGTTCATTGGACTCTACTACCTCTAGGGTCCCTTACTCACACTACATCACAACATTACATTGCTTTTGATGATATTTCCCAAAATTATTACTGATGAGATTTAACAGATACTTGATACCCAGAGAAGGGGAAAGTTTTATGAAGAAACCTCTGAAAAATAAGAGATCCCGGGTTGACAAAAATTAAAAGATGTTAGCTTTTACAATTAAATGTTTCTGAGACTACTCCTGGGCTTTCTTCCTAAAATTATCCACTCTCTGCAGAATGATGTATTGCAGGACCCTGTCCCTTGAATCTTCATTTTAATAACAAATCAACCACATTCTACACCACTTGCTCTTCACAAGCAGCTCCAACCTTCTGTGACCAAGCCATCCCCAATTTGAAGCAGGTGTGCGGTTCTCCCCAGTGGCACTTGAAAGTCTCTGGAGAGGCTCTAAGAGCGTTCAAAGTTGGGGGTGAGTTGGAAGAGAAGGCGAGGAATCCATCGGGCTTTAGCAAGGCCTGGTGCACCAGAAGAACCAGCGTCTAACCAGGAAAACTCGGCTTCCGGTTGCCCTGATCCTCATGTGTTTCCCAGGCTCCCCCGCGGCGGTAGCTCTCTTGGATTAGCTGAGTGCCATGCATACGTCACACTTCACTGCACGTGCTTCAGGGCCTGTAGGAGCCACTTAGGCTGCTGCGGCCCTCATGTCTTAGGGGCCTCCTATCATCACTCTTTGAAAGTGGAAGTGGTTGACCCCTGGGATGCTGCGATTGGGAGCTCTGGATGGGAGGCTGCGGTGTAGAGGTGATGGCGGCAGCCCAGAAGCTCAGGGGGTTCCCCAAAGGGCAATGCTCCAAAACTGGCTGAGCGCCAGTATTAATTGATTGCTACCGGCCTCTGTCTGAGATCTGAACCAGCTCTAGGAGCACTGAGTCTCATATCCGGTCCTGCCTTCCAACAGAACTTGCTCAGGTGAAATAAGCCCTCAACGTGGGTAACCACATTGCCAGACCGGCCTCCACGGAGGAGGGGTGGGTAAGGGGGAGAGGAGATCAGTCCTGTTCATTGGAAGGACAAGGTTGAAAGTAAACTCTGTTGAATAATGGTGCTTAATTTTTTTAATTTAGTTATTTTGCTCCAGTGATGAAGCGATAAAGATTTAAAGCAACATACACTCCCACCTTTTTAGATCTTAGATAAACCTCATTGCCTAAAAGGGGTCTTCCCTGACCTTCCAATTTAAATTAGTCACTCAGTCTTCCCTATTACAGGCTCTATTTCATTTTTATCATCGCAATTTTCATTCAAGGAATGACTTCGTTTATTTGCGTGCGTGTTTATTGTCAGTTTCCCCACTCATAATATTAACGAGTTGGGGGAGTTGGCTTGTTTTATCTCTTTATACCCAGCTTCTGGTACAGTGCCTGATATATTTGTTGATGGAATAAAATCTTTTCTCTTTGGCAAATTAAATTTTGATGCCTTCTTTCTTGTTTGCCTAGATAATATCCTCTGCGTGTGTGTTATTGTGTTATAATATTTTATTTTATTTTCTCTGAACATTTCCGTTTTACACTGTATGCTCTTTTCATTTTGATCAATGACTTGTTTTGTTCATTTTTTGTATGCCAAGTGACTGGCACAGAGTGGACACTCAGATTTTGATTGTAAAGGTGATAACCATCCATAATAGAATTTCTGATAATCTGTACCTTTTTCCAAAGCTTCTCTGACCATCTTCAACAGAGTATTTCTCCTGTTGTCATCATTCTCCCCTTTTTTCCACATCATGAAAGCCAATCACTCCAATTGGGAGAGGCATATATGTGTAGTGAAATTTACTCAAGGTTTTGGAAAGAGAATCTGGACAAGAGTCCTTACTCTACCACTTGCTAGTTTTGGGAAACTTTCAAAATTCCTCACAGCCTGTTCTTTATTTGTAAATAGAGATCTTAATACTTGTTTATAGTTTCATGTAATCAATCTGTTTTCTGTCTTTAAATGGAATCTGAAAAAAGAAATCTGACTTTCCTTTAAAGGAAAAAAGAAAAAGCTCTGCTATCCCCATCCTCTAACTGTCTAGATAACATTTGTTAGATGTATTTAGTATTGAATTTTACTGACTTGTTCAAGTAAAAATTGGCTGAAAACCACAAATTAGGCAGATAATTTAAATCATTGGTCAGGAAGACTTGTATTTAATTATTTTTAAATAAAGGACATTGGTATTAATATAAATGTAATAATTTGTAGTCTTCATGATTTAGGACAGTGGGTAACTTGTTACACTTTTAACATGTAAGAAGAATTATTTTTGTACAAAGTAACAGAGAAATACCTAAGAGGATTGATTCCTTGGTACTGGCTGAAAATAAATGTAGTCTCATGGCCAGTTTGGATAAATTCACACATGCTGAGTTATCACTTGTCAGGCAGGGCTCAGCTCTAAAAAGTTGTCAACATGCTGTCAAAGTTTTGGGTTAAAGGAAAGAAGGGGCTGCATCCTTAAATATTTTCATATTTAGTACTGTTGGGTGAACATACAGTTTTCTTTCTAATGATTTTATAGAATTACAAGGAATAACCATTTTTCTTTTTCTTTTACACTATGTTTCAACATTATTGATTGGACCGAAAAGATTTGCTTAAAAATCTAGGTAATTCTTATACACTCTGTGACCATAAGTGAATCATATACACAAAATCTGTATTTTTGGTCATACTCTGTAGAGGGTTCAGCCTAATAAGATAAATCCAATAATTCTAACTAAAGGCCATAAAATACAGGGACTAAATATTTAATATGCATTTATTTCTTTTCTTGAAATGCTTCAATTGTATATTGCCTGTTCTCAACTTGGAGAATATTATCATTGCTGTCCAATAAGGGGTTTTGTGCAGTTAAGTAACTCCTGATCATATCCTCCCATGCATATTTAAATACAGAAAACTTCAATACAAAAATCGCCATATATTAAGTGTAAGAGTTGATTATTCCTAGCTTTAAAGATACCGGAACCAACTTGTTCCACAATAGAGTTCTAGATAGCATTTAAAACAAAGATAGGGAAATTTACTATATCTAAAATATACCCCTATTTTTAAAAAGGAAAAAATAAGAAAAATTAATTCCAAATAATTCTGATGTTAAATCATTCCAGATACCACTGAAGTATGCAAACCATCTCAATTCATATTCACATAAGTTGAATACTAATCTGTTAAGTACAAGAAAGAGGCCCATGAACCACTCTCATTTATGAATATAGTTGCAGAAATTGTAAATGAAATATTTTTTAAAATACATATATATTTTTATTTTTTTAAAGAGACTTGGATTACATAAATGTTACATAAAAAAATATAGGGATTCCCATATGCCCCGCTCCCCATACTTCACACATTTTCCCACATAAAGAACAACCTCATTAGTGTGGTACATTCATTGCAATTGATAAACGCATTTTGGGGCATTGCCACTGAGCATGGATTATAGTATACATTGTAGTTTACACTCTCTCCCACATAATTCTGTAGGTTATGGGAAGATATAAAATGGCTTATATCTGTAGTGCAATGTCATTCAGGATGATTCCCAAGTCCCAAAAATGCCCCTGTATTACACCTGTTTTTCCCTCTCCTTGCCCTCAGAGCCTCCAGTGTCCACTGCCTTCACATCAATGTTGTAATTTCTTCCATTGCTAGAATCACAACAAGTCCCTAGTAGAATACCAGTAAGTCAACTCTTGTCCATAGTTCATTCCCCAATCCTGAGGATTCTGGGCCGGTGATGTCCACTCCACCTTTAATTGAGAGGGGCTTCAATGCCATACAGCCAATGGATGGGACTCTTTTGCTTGCAGTTGTAGGCTGTCTCGTTTCTTTGGTATGGTGGTTGTCCATCCTTACCTCCTTGTTAGTTGTCCTGGATGAGTCCAATGAACTGGAGAGTAGGTGTTGCAACTCTGCTGAGGCTCAGAGCCCGGCTGGCACATGGACAGCCCAAAGATTCAAGTCTCTTGGATATAAACCTACCAACTCCAGCACAAACTATAGGTTCAAATTGAAGGGACAGATGAGCGATGTGTAGGGAAGCCATAACTGAGTCCAACTCTATCACTGGATCACAAACTCCAAAGTAGGGCCCACTGGCAAGGCACCAAACTACAGAGCTATCTGCCCTGACCATAGGACCTGGGTGTCTCTAGAGGCCTCAGGAGCCCCACAATTTGGGATAGTATCTACTTTGGCAGTCTATGAGATCCTGCTGAGACATGCATAATCACCTCCCTACTCACTTTGAAGTCTCTTACCCATATAAACTTATTTGTCTTTACCTTTTCTCCCTTTTATTTGAGGTCTTTTTCCAGTTGCATTGCTAGTGGGTGCTTGGTAGTAATCCCACGGTGTCAGGGAGGCTCATACCCAGGAGTCATGTCCCATGCTGGGGGGAAGGTAATGCATTTATATGCTGAGTTTGGCTTAGAGACAAGCCACATTTGAGCAACAAGGAGGCTCTCAGGAGGTAACTCTTAGGCACCCTACAACACTAGGCTAAGTTTCAATTTCAAGAGCAAAGGCTCATAAGCAAGTCACCAATATCAAGGGCCCATCAATGGACCATCCTCCTTTGCTAGTCATTGTCCTTGTACCTGTTGCTGTTCCATTAGAAAATGTGGCAGAGCTCTCCAGGATGGGAATTCAATATTCTTTTGGTTATTGTGTGAATCTCCACCCACTGTGACAATGCCCCATGAACATTTGAACACATTTATATACTTTATATGTATGCCCAGGTGAACTTCCTGCCATGTATCCCCCATCACTGACACTCCACACCAATGATCCTCCCCTGCCCCAGTTGTAACCCTTCTGTGATCCAAAGCTTCTTCAAAAATGAAGCCAATAAAATAGCCAAATACAATTAACAGGAAAATGAAATAATAATGATAGGTTTAAATATAAGAAATAAAATACATTTAAAAAAATTTAAAAACTAAAAATAAAATAAAAATTTTAAATTGTGATATTAAAAAATAATGAAAAATATTTTTTAAAAATTTTTGACATTTTGCCTTTCATCACTGTAACATCTGTTGTCTTGTATGTACAGTGACATTGTCTTCCATTTATTCCCCAGTGTCTTACTTTTTAAAATTTTGTTTTCAAAGAAGATTTAGGTCACAGTAAAGACACATACAGAATACAGGGGACTCCCATATACCCAACATCCTCCCTCTTTTCCCCCATACATTTTATATGTGGATGGTACATTTGTTACAGCTGATATACAAATAGTGAAACATAGCTACTAACCATGGTCAGTGGTTTACATTATGGTTTACATTTTAGACCGTACACTTTTATAAATTTTGATGATATTTAACATGGCCTGTGTCCACCATTTCAAGATTATGTAGAACATTTCCCTTGCCCACTAAATACCCGCTGTTCCATCTATTCTATTTCTCCCTCCCCCTCCCCTTGGGGCCCAAGGCAACCACCAGGCTTCACTCCTTAAAGAACAAGAGTCATAGTTACTTGCAACAACATTAAGGGCTTGACATACTGGTCTGTCCTCCCCTATTAGGAACCATCCTTGCTCTCAAGAGACTCCCATCCCTCTGTTTGTGAACATATCAGTCCTCCCCAGGATGGGAGTCCAACTCCTTCCCACTCATTATATGGGTCTCTACCCACTGATACAAGACTTTATGACCAAATGATCACTCATTCCCTAGAAGCCTGCCCCAAGTGCACCCTGTCCTGAATGCCCTCCCCCACCCCCCATCCAACACCATAAACCAGTAACCCTTCTTTGTCATATTGCCATAAGAGATTTCCCAACTTTGTACTTTCAACCACATACATGCCAATCCCCAGTGCTCACCTGGTGTCTTCCCTAATCCTCCCCCCAGTTCCATGGACCATCTGTGGAGGGTATATTACACCCTTCCCACTCTACTCCCCTGTCAAACCTGCACCGCACAATCCAATAGTATCACTACACTCCTGTCATATCCCTTCACTGCCCAATTCCACACTTCCACCTTATCATAGATTTCACCAATATGTGTGTTGGCTCACAACCTTCTTCCTTTATATTTCCTGTAAACCTGTCTTCCAGACTCTATCTCTCTGAGTCTGGTCTCTTTGCTTAATTCATATCAGTGAGGTCATGTAATATTTGTCCTTCAATGCCTGGCTTGCTACACTCAACATAAGGTCCTCAAGATTCATCCATGTTATCCCATGTGTTAGTACTGTATTCCTTCTTACAGCTGAGTAATATTCCATTGTATGTATATACTACATTTTGTTTATCCATTTTTCTGTTGATGGGCATTTGGGTTGATTCCAACTTTTGGCAATAGTGAATAATGCCATTATGAACATTGGTGTGCATATATCTGTTTGTGTCCTTGCTTTCAATTCTTCTGTGTATATACTGAGAAGTGGAATTGCTGGATCATATGGCAGTTCTAAAGTTAGTTTTTTGAGGAACCGCCAAACTGACCTCCACAATGGCTGGACCATTCTACATTCCCGCCAGCAGTGGATGAGTGTTCCCATTGCTCTACATCCTCTCCAACACTTGTATTCCTCTGTTTTTTTAATAGCCGTCAGTCTAATGAGTGTAAGATGGTATCTCATTGTGCAGTTTTAATTTGCATTTCCCTAATAGCTAGTGATGTTGAGCATCTTTTCATGTGCTTTTTAGCCATTTGTATTTCTTCCTTGAAGAAATGTCTTTTCAAGTAGATTGCCAATTTTTTAAATGGGTTCTTTGTTTTTATTTCTGAGGTGTAGGATTTCTTTATATATGCTGGATATTAGGCTCCTATCAGATATATGGTAACCAAATATTTTCTCCCATTGGGTAGGCTGCCTTTTTACTTTCTTGACAACCTCCTTTGAGGTGCAAAAGTTTTTAATTTTGAAGAGATCCCATTTATCTATTTTCTCTTTTGCTGCTCATGTTTTGGGTGTGAAGCTCATGAAATCATTTCCTATTACAAGGTACTGTAGATGCTTCCCTATATTATCTTCCAAAGTCTTTATGGTTTTGGCTTTTATATTTAGATCTTTGATCCATCTTGAGTTGATTTTTGTATAAGGTGTAAGATGGTGTTCCTCTCTCATTCTTTTGGATATGGATATGCAGTTCTCCAAGCACCATTTGTTGAAGAGGCCATTCTCTCCAGGTTGAGTGGGCTTGGTGGCCTTGTCGAATATCAGATGACCGTATATGTGAGGATCTATATCAGAACTCTCAATTCAGTTCCATTGGTCGGTATGTCTGTCCTTGTGCCAATACCATGCAGTTTTGACCACTGTAGCTTTGTAGCATGTCTTAAAGTCAGGTAGCATGATTCCTCTGACTTCATTTTTCTTTTTCAGAATGTTTTTGGCTATTTGGGGCCTCTTGCCCTTCCAAATAAATGTCATAGTTTTTCCAGTTCAGTAAAAAATGCTGTGTTGATTTTCATTGGGATTGCATTAAATCTGTAGATCAGTTTGGGTAGGATAGACATCTTAATGATGTTTAGTCTTCCTATCCCTGAACAGGGAATATTCTTCCATTTATTTAAGTCTTCTTTGATTTCTTTTAACAGTGTTGTGTAGTTTTCTGTGTATAAGTAATTTACATTTTTAGTTAAATTTATTCCTAGGTATTTGATTCTTTTAGTTACTATTGTAAATGGTATATATTTTTAAAATTTCCTCCTCAGATTGCTCATTATTGGTGTACAGAATGCTACTGATTTTTTGCGCTTTGATCTTATAACCTGTGACTTTACTGAACTCATTTATAAGTTCTAGAAGCTTTGTTGTAGATTTCTCAGGGCTTTCTATGTATATGACCATGTTGTCTGCAAATAGTGAAATTTTTACTTCTTCTTTTCCAATTTGGATGTCTTTTATATCTTTTTCTTGCCTCAGTGCTCGAGCAAGTACTTCTTGTTAAATAGGAGCAGTGACACTCATGATGAGTCTCCACCCCGCCAGCTGCTGGTCCTGCACAGCCGTCTGCAGACACTGCTGGCGGCGGGCAGGTGGGTGGCACCTGGATTCCAGGGCTCCCTGGAGCTGCCCCAGCTGGAGCTCCCCTGCAGGAACAGGGCTTGTTTTCTGCCAACCCACAGTCCAACTTGGAGTTTAGCCTGGCGGGACAGAGGCAGCCCTGGGCTTGAGACTGGAAGCTCTGTCATACCAGGGCTGCATGCCTCTGAGCAAAAAAATTAATAATAATTAAAAAAATAATTAAAAAAAAAAAGGAGTGGTGATAGTGGGTATCCTTGTCTTGTTCCAGATCTTGGAAAGCTTTTAGGATTTCACCATTGTATATGATATTAGCTGTGGGTTTCTCATATATACTCTTTATCAGGTTCAGAAAGTTTCCTTCTATTCCTATCTTTTGCAGTGTTTTTGTCAGGAAAGGGTGCTATATTTTGTCAAATGCTTTTTCTGCATCTATAGAGATGATCATGTGGTTTTTTTCTTTCTATCTGTTTATGTGGTATATTACATTGATTGATTTTCATATGTTGAATCATCCTTGCATACAAGGGATGAAACCCACTTGGTCATGGTGTATAATTTGTCTGATGTGTTGTTGAATATGATTAACAATATTTTCCTGAGGATTTTAGCATCTAGGTTCATTAGAGAGATTGGTCTGTAATTTTCCTTTCTTGTGGCATCTTTGTTTGGCTTTGGTATTAGGGTAATGTTGGCATCATAGAATGACTTAGGCAATATTCCTTCTACTTCTGTTTTTTGGAAGAGTTTAAGCAGGATTGGTGTTAGTTCTTTCCAGAATGTTTGGTAGAATTCACCTATGAAGCTGTCTGGTCCTGGGCTCTTCTTTTTTTTTTTTTTTTTTTTTTTGTTATTCTTTTTATTTTGGGCTCTTCTTAATTGGGAGATTTTTGATGACTAATTCTATCTCTTTACTTGTGATTTGTCTGTTGAGTTCATCAGTTTCTTCTTTTGTCAATGTAGGCTGCTTGTGTGTTTCTAGGAATTTGCCCATTTCCTCTAAATTATCCTTCTTGTTGGCATATAATTTTTCAAAGTATCCTCTTATGATACTCTTTAATTCTGTAGGGTCAGTAGTGATATCACCTTCCTCATTTCTTATTTTGTGTGTTTGCATCTTCTCTCTTTTTTACTTTGTTAATCTAGCTAAGGGTTTGTCAATTTTACTGATCTTCTCGAAGAACCAGCTTTTGGTTTTGTTAATTTTTTCTAGTGCTTTCTTATTTTCTATTTCATTTAGTTCTGCTCTAATCTATGTTATTGCCTTCTTTCTACTTCCTCTGGGGTTAGTTTGTTGTTATTTTTCTATTTCCTCCAGGTATGCAGTTAGGTTTTCAATTTTAGCTCTTTTGTCTTTTTTGATATATGCATTTGTGGCCATGAATTTCACTCTCGGTACAGGTTTTGCTGCATCCCATAGGTTTTGATATATGTGTTGTCATTTTCATTTGTTTCAAGATAGGTCCTGATTTCTTTATAGATTTCATCCTTGACCCACTGTTTGTCTAAGAGTGTGTTGTTTAACTTCCATATCTTTGAGCCTAATGTGGTTCTCTGGCCCTTGCTGATTTCCAGCTTCATTCCATTATGATCAGAGAAATTATTTTGTATAATTTCAGTCTTTCTGAATTCATTGAGAATTTTTCTGTGGCCTAGCATGTGGTCTGTCTTGGAGAATGATCCATGTGCACTCAAGAAGAATGTATATCTTCTGTATTTGGGTGTAGTATTCTGTAAATGTTTATTAGGTCCAGATCCTCTAATGTATATTCAAAGTCTTTATTTCTTTATTGATTCTCTTTCTAGATGTTCTAATGGTGACACTGGTGTATTAAAGTCCCCCACTATAATTGTAGAAGCATCTATTTCTCCACTTAGTTTTTCAGTGTTTGCCTCATGTATTTTGAGGTGCCCTGGTTAGGTGTGTAAATGTTTAAGATTATTCTTTCTTCTTGAAAGATTACCCCTTTTACTAATATATAGTATCCATCTTTGTCTCTTACAATAGTTTTGTATTTATAGTCTATTTTGTCCGATACTAGTATAGCTACATCCACGCTTTTTTGGTTATTGTTTGCTTGTAAGATTGTTTTCCAGCCATTCACTTCCAGCTTCCTTGAATCTCTGGGTCTGGTGGGTTTCTTGTAGACAGCATATAGATGGGTCATATTTCCTTATCCATTCTGCCAATCTGTGTCTCTTGACTGGTGAGTCTAATCCATTAACATTCAGTGTTATTATGCTCAAGGAATTATTTACATTAGCCATATTTTATTTGGGTTTATGTGTGTCATATGTTGTTTTTATTTCTCTTTTTTGTCTTTTTATTTTCTCTTATACTTTCCTCCACCTCTCTCTGTCCTGTTTTTTCCTTTCAATGTGCAGAACTCCCTTTATTATTTCTTGAAGGGCAGGTTTCTTATTGGCATACTCTCTTAATTTCTGTTTATCTGTGAATATTTTGAACTCCCCATCATTTTTGAATGCCCAGCTTTGCTGGATAGAGAATTCTTGGCAGGAAGTTCTTTTCTTTTAGTACCTTAACTATGTCATACCACTGCCTTCTTGCCTCTATGGTTTCATATGAGAGATCAGCATTTACTCTTATAGAGCTTCCCTTGTATGTGATGGTTCTCTTTTCTCTTGCGCATTGGACAGTTTGTCAAGTATATGTCTTGGAGTAGGCCTGCTGGGATTTATACTATTTGGGGTATGCTGTGCTTCCTGTACATGTACATCCTTCTCCCTCAATGGGGTTGGGAAGTTTTTAGCCATTATTTCCTCAAACACTCCTTCTGTCCCCTTTCCCTTCTTTTCTTCCTCTGGGATGCCTATGATGCATATGTTTGTGCATTTTGTGTTGTCATTCAAATCCCTAAGTCCCTGCTGGATTTTTTCAATCTTTTTATCTATCTGTTCTACTATCTGTTTGATTTCAGGTGTACTGTCTTCCCCATTACTAATTCTTTCCTCTGCCTGTTCAAATCTGCTGTTATGTGGTTCCCAGTGTATTTTTGATTTTTTGGATTATGACATTCATCACTATCCTACCTGTTATCATTTTATGTATGTTTACAATTTCTTCAATATGCTCTCCCAGTGTCTTCTTAATATCCTTAATCTCTTCCTTCACTTCATTAAGTTGGTCCATCATATTTGTTGGACAGCTCTGATTAGTTGTTCAGTGTTCTGCATCTCCTCCTGGTTTTTAGTTTGTTCATTGGACTGGGCCATGTCTTCCTGTTTCTTAGTATGGTTTGTAATTTTTTGTTGCTGTCTGGTCATCTTTTTATCTTGACGGGTTTATTCAGTTGATTAGCTTCTCTCTCTGCTCTAGGATTTTATTTAGTTGTTGCTTTTATGTGTGTGTTTTCTCTTTGACACTTTGTTCCTCTTGTTCTATTTCCTTGCTGTTGTCTATGTTCCCTTGAAAGAAAAAGATTAGGGCCAGAGAAAGCGAAAGGGGTAAGAAAAGATAAAGGATAATAGTAATAATAATAGTAAAAGTTAGAAGAGTGAGTGTACCAGTTTGGCAGTTTGATGTAGTTATGAATTCCAAAAATAAATATTGGATTATGCTTGTAAACTGGTTTGTTCATCTGGGCATGATTAAGTTATGATTGGGGCTTTGATTGGGCCACATCAGTAGGGCGTTGAGCCCTGCCTCTTGGTGGGTGGGGAATCAAAGATAACAGACATGGCAAAGGACAGAGGTGGAATTTTTTTGAATTGGAGTTCTGATGCAGAGTCTTGAGCTGGAGCCCCAGGAAGTAAGCATACAGAGGAGCTTGGTCACGAGGAAGGAGAGAAGACCCCAAGAAAAGAGATGAGCTGTTTGTCTGATAGTCTACAGCTGGCCTTGTGGAGAGGCAAAGCCTAGAGAGCTTCATACTCTACAGCTGGCCTTGTGGAGGAAGCATAGGAACTGAACCAGGAGAAAAACAGAGCCCCGGGAAGAGGAACCCAAGAAGCCTGAACCCTGGCAAATGTCAGTAGCTGTCTTGCTCCAACATGTGGCAACAGACTTTGGTGAGGGAAGAAACTTATGATTTATGGCCTGGTAACTGTAAGCTTCTACCCCAAATAAATACCCTTTATAAAAACTGAGCAATTTCTGGTATTTTGCATCATCACCCCGTTGGCTGACTAATACAGAAAAGGAACTGTATAAGACCTAGGAAAATGAATATTTAACTCATATAAGCAGTGTAGAGTACTAGGAATTAAAAAGTGGAATACAAACAATGAAATGGGAAACCAAATAGAGAAAAATATATAGAATGAATTAAAAGGCCCAAATGATGAGAGAGGGAAAGAGAAAAGAAAAAAAGAAAAAAAGTTAATAAAAGAAAGAAAACAGAATAGATGAGATAGAAATAAAAACCAGAAAAATTAAGGACTAAACAAAGAGAGATGGAATGTAAGAACAACAGAAATTAGAAGATAGAAAGCTGAAGGAAGGAAAAGAGATAGCATTGGTAGACAAAATTGGTATACACAAAAAAGGGGAAACCAAGGAAGAGGAAACTCGGCCAACAAGAAATAAGCAAGCAGCACCTAATAAAAAAGGGTTGGGGGGAGGTGGGAGAAAGAGGAAAGAAAAACAAAACAAAACAAAACAAAAAAACAAACACACACACAAGGAAGCAATCAAACAAAAACTAAGGATAAACCGCCTTCCCTCTTAGACCCCTGAGAAGCTTCTCAGGCTGCCGGTGTTCATAAATCCATTACCCTGCATCCTGCCTTCTGAAGGTTTTGAAGTGGGTAAACTAAGTTAAATTTTTAAAAAGTAACCTTTTTTTTTTAGGAAAAATAAGAGACCCAAGAGAAGCTAATAAAAAAATAATGTCTGTGTTTTCCCTTTCCTAAAGTTTCAGCTAGATGCTTGATATCCCAGTGGATCACTACTCTAAGAGGAACTGGGAATCAAACTAGGGACCTCATATATTCAAGGTGGAAACTCCTTCACTGAGCTAAACTTTCTCATTGGTTCAGTTAGCTCTTCAGAAAGCTATCCAGTCACTTTCCTTCAGGCAGATTTGACTCTTTACAGTTGGGTAGATTCCTGCTGATTAGGAGACTGTCCCTTCCCCCTTTCTATTCTTATTGCTTTCTCTTCCAGGGTGGCAGAATGCAATAGCCTATATGAGTGGATCCCCCCTCACCTCTCTTGGTCAGGTTGAGTTCCCTTCTGAAATTCAAATGGGACCCTGGTGACCGAACTTACCACAGAAAAATTACTCTCAACTCTTTTCCTGACTGCCCCCTCCTCCCAGGGGACCCTAAATAGGCTCTTGGAGGTTTATTAAGTGCTTCCTACTGCCCACCTCCCTTAGGGGAGTTGGAATTTTAATAGTTTTTAGCATGGGACTAGTCCATAGCCTGACTCTGCCCTTTTCCAAGTCCAAGTTTCTCTATCCCAGGGTGCTTAGGTAAATCAGGCTGCCTGAGCAGATTTGCCTTTCTCCTCTTCCTGGTGCCATCTTGTGCCAGCTGGTATGCTCCCCAAAGCTCAAAGAGGGTCCAGGCAACCAAACCCCTCTCCACCCTTCACCAGAGTCCTCCCACTCCCGGAGAATGCTCCCTCCTGCTTGGTGGTGGGTGGGAGTTGGGGCTCGCAGTGGCTTTTTGCCTTGAGGGTGGGGCTTAGCTGACTGCCATTTCCAGCCACAGGGGTGAGAAACTCACCTTGAGCTCTTTATCTCTTTGTCCAGCTCCCTCCAGATCAATGCCCTAAAGCCTCCTGCCCTGTGGGTTTCCAAAACAGCTCACTCAGGCAGGTTCTTTCCCCCACTCAGCCGTTTTTTGTGAGAGAGATGGTGAGTGCCCACTTAAACTGATACCATCTTGCTGCCTCTGCTTGTAAATGAAATCTTAGCAAATGAAACCCAGCAAGATATCAAAAGAGTAATATACTATAATCAATATGACTTCTTTTTCCAGGAATGCAAAGATGGTTCTATTTTCAGGAAATCTAATACATAATTTATTATATTAATATATTGAGGTAAAAAAAAATGATATCCATAGATTAAGAAATGAGAATTGATAAAGTTCAACAAATCTTCACAAGAAAAAACAAAACCAGAATGGGAATAGAAGGAAACTAAATATGATAAAGAGTGTTTAGAATAATGTTTGCTATTGGTTTTTGATAAATAGTAAAATACTGAAGATATTTTAATTGGGAGCAGGAATGAGATAGGAATTCCTGCTGTAATAATTTTTATGCACCATAGTTTTAGAAGTGCTTGTAAATACAATTAAATAAGATAATGAAATAATTGGTATGAAGGGAAAAGAAGAGATTTTTTTTTTTTTCAGATGAACATATTGGATACCTAGAAAATCCAAGATTTTAGTGGGGGAAAACTCTACAATATACTTAGGAATAATAGAATTTGGTAAGGCATCTGAATAAAAGTCAAATATACAAAAATCAGTAGCTTCCAATAAGCTATTCACCTTAACAATAAACAACAAATAATGGAAATGGGGAAAAAATCCCAGTTATAATAAATGACTGAAATTATAAGATACTTATGAATAAAATTTCCAATAAAGTTATAAGACCTGTATGAAGAAAGCAGTAAAATTTTAACAATTAACATCAGAAATGATCTGAACAAATGGAATGACAGGCCACATTCTTGGATAAGAAGATAAATATACAAAAAGGCATGTTCACAATGAATATAAATTGCAATTCCAATTTTAATCTTAACAGGGTTTTTTTAAAAAGATACTATTTAAATTCATATGAGGGGATAAATGGCCAAATAATGGCCAAGAAAATAAAAAAGAATAATGGGAGAGGCTTGCCATAACAGAAAAGAGAATATATTATAAAGCTACTATAATCAAATCAGTATTACAATGACATAGGAATGCACAAAAGGATTAGGGGAACAGAATAGAGAAAATCTAGAAATAGTTCCAGTATATATAGAATTTAATATATGACAAAAATGGTATTTCACATCAATGAAATAAAGAATGGTTTCTTTAATCAGTGATGCTAAAACAACTGGATATCCAAATGGAAGAAAATAACAGTGCATTAAAAATCACGATGGATTGAGAATTTTAAATAATAAATTAATTTTAAAGAAAGGAAACAAGAAAATTTAAGAGACTATATGTATAGCTTAGTGTCTGGGGGAGCATCCTTAATCAAGACAGGAAAACTAGAAGCTTAAAAAAAAAAAAAACTTTATTAGACTGTATAAAAATTTGAAAAATAAAAAAAAACTTTTGCCTGGCAAAAGACACCATAATCAAAATCCGTAGACTAAAGATAAGTTTGGAAAACATATTGACTAGACTGATGAAAAGCACTTTTAAATTGATAAGAAAATGATAACCCAAAGAAGAGAACAAAGGATAGGAATAGCCAGTGACAAAGACCAAATTCAAATAGCCAATAAACATATGCAATGATGACCAAACCCTTTGGTAGTTGGGGTAATACAAATTAAAATAGCAGTTGAGAATCTGCACTTCCTGCTATTTCTCTGGCAAAAATTGAAGGAACCATAGCATCTACTGCTAGTAGGTGCTCAGGAAATAGATTGTTCTTAATGAATTTCTGGAGAAAACATGAATTATTATAGCCTTTATGGAAATAATCTGACAACATTTACTAAACTTAATTGTACACATACCCTCTGACCCATTAGTCTCTCTTTTGGGAATTGTATTCAATAGAAACAGAATATTTATTGTTCTATTGTTTGTAGTAGAAAAACCTGGAAACAAAGTGAAGTTCTGTAAGTTGGGAAGTGGTTGAATAGAATATGATACATCCATACTATGGACTTTTAATGCAGCTATTTTAAATAAATAAATTTAGAACCTTAACAATTGACTTGAAGTGATTTCTGTGAAGAGTAGTTAATTAGAAAAGTAAGATAGGAAAAGTAGATGTAAGATGATTCCATTTTTGTAAAATAAGTAATGATTAAAAGTAACACCCACACACACACTCACACACACACACATGATTATATGACCATGGAGAAAAGAATGGAAACATACGGCAGATACAGCAGGATATTATGACTATCTACATTAATAAAAGGGAACAAGGTTTATAATTTTTTAAGAATTTATATGGTCCTGCTTAGGCATGAAATGATGATGGTCACCAATTATATTTAAGATTCTTTTTCTCTTTTTTCCTTATGCCTTTATGTATTGTTCAAGTGTTTTATATTGAGACTATATCATTAAAATGATTTAAAGTCATTTTCATCTTGGGGATAAAAGTAAATAACATAATAGGAGTGATGTGGAACTTAGGAGTTGGAGATATGAAAATCAGCATTACCTCTGAAGAACTATGATGTTAGAGAACTTTACAATTGACCCAGAATCCTTAAGAAAACCATACTTTACCCCTGCCCTTTTAAATAAATTGGAACTTTGAAATAAGTCATCACATGCCAAAACAGACTAGTATAGTTATGTGGAACAGTGTATCTGTACTATTAACAAGAAAATTAGAACGGAAAATCAACAAGAATGTCTTCATGAAGAAGGCAGATTTCATTTACCGAGTAGTTTATTTAATAAGCTGAATAATTTCTTCCTTGTCCACATAGTACATAAATTGAAAGTAATTCTTTAGTAATTCTTAAAGCAGTTTGACATAGTGATTTTATATATGTTAGATCTAATAATAAAAATTTGGGTTTGTATGTCTTTTTTATAAATTTATTTTTTTAGGTAATTCATTTTCATTTTATAAAAGTGTTGTTCTTCACTACAGTTTGATAAGAACTGATTTAGGTTGTTGTTATCTCCTGTATTTCAGGGAAACTGGAAGATTGATCTAGAACTTAGATCAAGTTGGAACACTTTTGGCTAGAATATGTCATAGATAATGGGTATGCCATATTATATTACATTAGTAGGCACCTAATATCTGTTTGTCCCATAATTAGCGACGCTAATATTGGCCACTGGCTTACAGTGATGATGGCGTGATCCTTCCACTGTAAAACCCAGATTGTCACAATTGAGGCTGGTAGTAGCTCCTTCAAGCTGATTTCTATGTCCTTTTAATAGAGACTCATTAATCTTCAAAAACTTCTTTACTTTCTGGCATAAGATCTCCCTTGGTCACCTTCTACCTCCCCTACCATAGACCTAGTAACAGTTGTTTCTTCAAGGAGTGCTGGTTCATTATTGTGGGGAATGGTAGTAAAGTTCAGATTCTAAGTACTAGGGTGTTCTTTTTTTCTGTTAGATTGGTAAATCTCTAGGCCATTTAATAAATTGCCATATCTAGAAAAAATGTATTTTTTTAAAAATCATGAGTTCATAATAAGATTTCCAATTCTGTTTAACATTACAGCTGTATTAATCAGCCAAAGGGTATTTATTTGGGGTAGATGCTTACAGTTACCACACCCTAAAGAGTCAAACTCAAGGTACCATAAGAGGTACTTTCTTACCTACAGTCTGTTGTCACGTGTTGACACAAAATGGCGGGCAATATTTGTGAGGGTTCAGCCTTCTTTCTTCCTCTTCAGGCTCTGTCCCAGCTTCTGCCGATCTCAGCTACAGGCTGTCTTAAGGCTAGTCACTCTCCCTGGGGCTTGTTTCTTTCTTGGCTCAGCTGCTTCGATCGCTTCAAAAGTCAGCTGTAGACCATCAGGCTCATCTCTCTTCCCAGGGCCTCTGCCATGTCTAATGAAGCCTTCTTTCTTTCCTCATGTTATCTGCTTCTCTGTGTGTTCCCTCTCTGTGTATTTACTTCCATGTGAGCATCTGTTTTATCCCCAAGGGGGCTGGGACTCGAAGCTGAGTCACACTCTAATGCCATCGTTGATCAGCGTCCTAATCTTAACATAATTTAATCATATATCTCAGCTAAATCTAATACAGTCAAAGGGTTATCACACCAGAGGAACCGACCAGTTTACAAACACAATCTATATTTCTTTTTGGAATTCATAAACAGTATCAAACTGCTACAACAGTGTTTTACTTTATTCTTTGGATTTTATAATTAGATATTTTTTTCTTTTACAGGGACATTCTTGATTCCTAACATTATTAACCCACTAATGTGTTTATCCTGCACTATAGAGAAAATAATTTTAAATAACAAAGCCAATATACTATTAACGAAGTCATAGAATGACATTTAAAATTCTTTTTGTCTTTTTAAAGTTTTTTTTATCCTTGGAATGCACTGTACTGGGTTCTGAAGTCACTCAAAATATATCCATTCTAGATATTTTTATGTAACCAACTGATATACAGCTAGATATATTTTTTCAATTTGTTTTCAGTTAAAGAGGTATTTTAAATTTTTACTTGTGTATTCTTTTGATCTCTATTACATAAGAGAGTTTTCTAATTTGAAATCGGACACTTGTCACAATATATATAATGCGTAATTTATTCCATTTTTTGCAGTTCTGTGGTTTGATAAATATTCTTTCTGCTAGAGACTCTATAATCTTACATTTTAACCCTTTCATCACCTTTAGAAGAGACCCACAATCATGTAATAACCAGACAGTGAGAGCCATAACTAAAGGATAAGTATTTGCAATATATGCACCATACCAAGACACAGATATTGGAAAAAGACAAAGAAACCATCTGAAGGCCTTACTCTTGCTTCATTCTGAACTGACCTTGTAGATACTTAGCAGTAGGAAATTACTCTTCAGAGAGCTGTAAATCTTTGTTGCTGGTACAATAAGATTCACAGCTCTCACTGTCTGGCTATTATATGATTGTGGATCTCTTCTAAAGGTGATGAAAGGGTTAAAATTTAAGATTATAGAGTCTCTAGCAGAAAGAATATTTATCAAACCACAGAACTGCAAAAAATGGAATAAATTATGCATTATATATATTGTGACAAGTGTCCGATTTCAAATTAGAAAACTCCAATTTTTCAAGATTACTTTGAAAAGAAGAAATAAAATATTTTTGAAAAAGAAAGATTACTTTGACACTATTAAGAATTTGCCATTGGGGGCGGATGTGGCTCAAATGGTTGGGCGTCCGTCTGCCATATGGAGGGACCTGGGTTCGATCCCCGGGACCTCCGGGTAAAATAAAAAAATATATATATATAGAAGGCGCATGGGCTGCCAGGCCCTGTGTGCCGGTGAGCCGCCAGGCCCCGGGAGCTATGCAGCAAGATGATGGAGTAACAGGAGAGAGACGCAGGGGAGAGTCAAGACGAGATGCTCCGAAATCTCCAAAAACCGGGAACTGAGGTGGCGCAGGTGGCAGAACACCTCTCTCCTACATTGGAGGTCTTAAGGATCAAATCCTGGTGAAGATTGGAGGAGAAGGATGAAAAGGGATGGCAGGAAACAGACACAGAAAATTGCCCAGCAAATGGACACAAAACAGCAAATGGGGAAGGGGGGTTTAAAATGGATAAAGTAAATAAATAAATCTTAAAAAAAAAAAAAAAAAAAAGAATTTGCCATTAACTTAGATGTGTATAGTCAAAGAATGCTGTTACCTGGAGGAGTATAATACTGGGACCACACAGAAGACTGTTGAACACATCTGTGGCTCCATCCCTGCCCCTGACAGGAGAAGGAGGGATAGTGCTCCCTCACCCTCTCCGGGCAACTGCAGTTGCTTTCGCCCATATAGACAAGATTGTTGTGCACACCTGTGGCTCCATCCCTACCATTGGCAGGGGAGTTTGGGAGCAAGTGCCTCATCAGTCTACCTGGGCAACTGCAATCAGTTTTGACCTGCACAGCTTAGCTTGCTGCCCATACCTGCGGCTCCATCTCCAGCCCACGCAGGGGAGGAAGGGGCAATAATCTTTGGTTCTTTTGAAGTATCACTGCATGAATGGTAGTACCCACAATGTCTCTTCAGGCTACTACAGATGGTCTTAGCCTGGCTTATTGCTAATGGCTGCAGCTCCATCCCTACCCCTGGCCAGGGAGATAAGTGGGAGAAACTTCAGTTCCTGGGACAATGCGGGCAGGCTGAAGTACCAACCATATCCTCGGCTCCTACTCCATAACCAGCAAGGGAGGAAGGGCAAAAAAAAAAAAAAAGCTGAAAAAAAATTCAGATTGGGTAAGCACGAGCTACTATATAGTTGCAAATTAAGTTGATCCAAGTGTAAAAGTGGGGTTGTAGCACAAAGTCAATCAAATAGAAAGCCCTAGACTAAAGACAGAAACTGTGCACAGAATAAATACATCTAGGAAGCCAGATGCCAAGACACCAACAAAAAAATTACAATCTATACAGGAAACAAGAAGATATGGCCCAGTCAAAGGAACAAACTAGTCCTCCTGATGACATAAAGGAGTTGAGGCAACAAGACTAGATGTTCAAACAAATCTCCTTAATAAACTCAATGAGATGGCTAAAGAGATTAATAACATCAAGAAAACACTGGATGAGCACAAAGAAGAATATGAAAGCATACATAGAAAAATAGCAGATCTTATGGGAATGAAAGGCACAATAAATGAAATTTAAAATACACTGGAGGCATATAATAGCAGATTTGAAGAGGCAGAAGAAAGAATCAGTGAGCTTGAAGACAGGGACTCTGAAAGGGAACACACAAAAGAACAGATAAAGGGAGCTGATGTGGTTCAGTGATTGTGTACTGGCTTCCCACATACGAGGTCCTGGGTTTAATCCCTGGCCCTGGTACCTCAAAAAACAAAAACAAACAAACAAACTAACTAACTAACTAACAGATAAAAGAATGGAAAAAATAAACAGGGTCTCAGGGAACTAAATGATGGCAAGAGACATGCAAACATATATGTCATGGGTTTCCCAGAAGAAGAAGAGAAGGGAAAAGGGGCAGAACGAATATTTGAGGAAATAATGGTAGAAAATTTCCCAACCCTATTGAAGGATATATATACCTATGTCCAAGAAGCATAATGTACTCCCATCTGAATAAATCCAAATAGACCTACTCTGAGACACATACTAATCAGAATGTCAGCAGCCAAAGATAAAGAGAATCCTGAAAGCAGCAAGAGAAAAGCAATTCATCACATATAAGGGATGCCCAATAAGATGAAGTGCTGATTTTTCATCAGAAACCATGGAAGATGGTGGACTAGGAAGATACAAGACTCTCTTCTCTCTTCTCTCCCAGAAGAATAGCTAGAGGACAGGCAGAAATGGCCTGGAAAAAAATCTTGTAGGGTTTAGGACACCAAGGGAAGGCTGGACACCACCCATAAAAGAGAGGGACAAAGGAAAAGAATCGTCATGGCAAAACTGTGAGTTAAGAGCTGCAGTGGCTACTGCTAGCAACCTCCCACACACTATAGACACCAGTGGCTACAGACAAAGGGGGTCCCAGGGTTCCACCTTCCCAGGAAAGGGGAGAGAGAGGGACACAGCCAGAGGCTGACTCAGCTTTTGACCCACAAATTTTGTCTGCTGTATCCCATGAATCCTTACAGGCCAGGTGGGACCATGCCATTGTTTGCATTGGGAGCCAGCTCAGGACTAAAGAGATCCAGGACTTAAGAGATCCTACCCTCTCAGTTTCCCTCTCTACTGTTGAGGATGCAGAGGGGAGTGGAATTTCTTCCAACCTGGGAAAAGGGAGGGGGCTGCCAGCAAAGGTTAGAGAACTGCCTCTGAAAAAGCTTGAAGTATGAAGCTTTTAGCTGCGTGACAGGAACCTCTATCACATTGATCCTGTCCATGTTGCAGCATACACACTCCGACCAGACATTGAACTGAGAAGGCTGCCAAAGAGCACCATCTGCTGGTGGACCAAGGAAGTGCACATAAGGAAATTAAAAGTAAACAGGAGAGGCTTTTTCCAGCCTTTACAACCTCCCTCTCCAAGGCCCTTGGAAACTGGTCTGAAAAACATTACTGGGTCCAGGGCCCAGTTATTTTTTTGTTTCCTTGTTTTGTTTTTGTTTTTTTAGGAGTTATCAGGGATTGACCCCAGGACCCCAGGACTCCATATATGGTAAGCAGGCACTCAACCACTTGAGCTACATCTGCTCATACATGGCCCAGTTTTGAGCAATTAACAAGGACAATCCTAAAGACCAAGAAGAGGTTGAACCAAGAATCAAAGAACAACAGTAACACACAGCCTCCCACCACTAAATCCCAAATGAAAGAGAAAAATTGAGCATATGAGTAAAATCACAATCCTAATCAGATGCCTAGACATCATCAAAAAAATTACAAGCCATACTGAGGAAATGGAAGAAATAGGCCAAAAGGAAAAAAAAGAATATATCAAAGCTCCAGAAGAGATCCAGGATTTGAGACAACTACTTAACAAGATGCATACAAAGTCCAAAATCAAATTAACGAGTTGAAAGACAATATGGCTAAAGAGATAAAGGACATCAAGAAGACATTGAGTGAGCACAAAGAAGAATTTGAAAACCTGAATAGAAAATAACAGAGCTCATGGGAATGAAAGACACAACAGGCAAGATAAAAAACACATTAGAGGCATACAACAGCAGACTGGAAATAATAAAAGAAAGAATAAAGGATACAGAAGAAAGAACAGCTGAAATTGAAGAGTGAAAGAAAGAGAAAAGAATGGGAAAAGTTCAGCCGGGGCTCAGGGAGTTGAATGATAACATGAAACACAACAAAATCCATGTCATGGGAACTCCAGAAGGAGAAAAAAGGGGAAAGGGGGTAGAAAGAGTATTTGAGGAACTAATAGCTAAAAATTTCTCAACTCTAAAGAAAGAAATGAACTTACATATCCAAGAAGCACAGCGTACCCCAATCAGAATAAACGTGACTAGACCTCCTCCAAGACACATACTACTCAGAATGTCAAATGTCAAAGATAAAGAGAAAATTCTGAGAGCAGCAAGGGAGAAGCATCACATACAAGGGACATCCAGTTAGACTTAGTGCAGATTTCTCATCAGAAACCACAGAGGCAAGAACACAATGGTATGATGCAATTAGGATACTGAAAGAGAAAAACTACCAGCCGAGAATTCTTTATCCAACAAACCTGTCCTTCAAATATGAAGGAGAGTTTTAAATATTCATGAACAGAAACTAAAAGAGTTCATAAAAAAAGAATCCATCTTTACAGAAAATATTAAAGAAAGCCTTACAACCTGAAAGATAAAGATAGGAGAGAGAGGCTTGGAGGAGAGTGTAGAAAAAAGAATAGCAGAAAGGATAACCAAAAGAGTAAAAAGACAGACAAAAATAAGATATGGCATATGAAGACCAAAGAATAAAATAGTGTAAGTAAATAATGCATTTACAGTAATATCACCGAATGTGAATGGATTAAACTCCCTAATCAAAAGATACAGACTGAAAGAATGGACAAAAAATATAAGCCATCCATATGCTGCCTACAAGAGACTTACCTTAGGTCCAGGGATACAAACTGGCTGAAAGTGAAAGGCTGGAAAAAGATATTCCATGCAAACAATAGCCAAAAATGAGCAGGAATAGCTATGCTAATATTGGACAAAACAGACTATAAATGCAAAAAAGTTATAAGAGATAAAGAAGGCCATTATTTATTAATAAAAGGGACAATCCACTAGGAAGAAATAATGGTCATAAATACCTATGCATCTAACCAGGGTACCCCAAATACATGAGGCAAACTTTGGCAAAACTGAAGGTAGAAATAGACATCTCTGCAATAATAGTTGGAAACTTCAACAAACCACTCACATTATTAGATAGAACAACTAGACAGAAGATCAACAAGGAAACACAGAAATTGAACAATATGATAAGCGAACTAGACCTAACAGACATATACTGAACATTGCACCCAAACTCTCCAGGTTATACATTCTTCTCAAGTGCTCATGGACCTTACTCCAGGATAGACCAGATGTTAGGTCACAACGCAAGTCTCAATAAATATTAAAAGATTAAAATTCTACAAAGCACCTTCTCAGATCATAACGGAATGAAATTGGAAATCAGTAATAGACAGGAAATGTCTATGTGTGTGAAGGCTGAACAACACACTCGTAAATAACAACACACTCGTAAATAACCAGTGGGTCAAAGAAGAAATTGTAAGTGAATTAGTAAATATATTGAGACAAAAGAAAATGAGAACACAACTTACCAAAACTTATGGGATACAGTGAAGCTAGTCTTGAGGGGGAAATTTATAGCTCTAAACACCTATATCAAAAAAGAAGAAAGAGCTAAAATCAAAGATTTAACTGAACAAATGTAGAAACAGAAAAAGAACAGCAAACCACTCCCAAAGCAAGCAGAAATAAAGAAATAATAAAAATTACACCAAAAATAAATAAATTGAGAGAAAAAAAAAAAAAAAGAAAATCAACAAAATGAAAATCTGGTTCTTTGAGAAGATCAATAAATTGACAAACCCCTAGCTAGACTATCAAAGAAAAAGAGAGAGAAGATGGAAACAAATAAAATCAGAAATGAAAGACGTGAAGTTACGACTGACCCACAGAAATAAAAAATGATCATGAGGATATTATGAGAAACTGCATGCCTACAAAACTGACAACCTAGATGAAATGGACAAATACCTAGAAATGCACAAACAACCTACACTGAAGCTACAAGATATGCAAGAACTTAAACCAATCACATTTAAAGAGATGAATCAGTCATCAAAAATCTCCCAGTGAAGAAAAGTCCAGGACTGAATGGCTTCACAGGTGAATTATAGCAAGCATTTGGAAAAGTATTAACACCAATCCTGTCTTAACTCTTCCAAAAAAATGAAGAGGAAGGAAAATTACCCAACACATTTTATGAAGCCAACATCATCCTAATCCCAAAGCCAGATAAAGACACAAGAAAAGAAAATTACAGACCAATTTCTCTAATGAACATAGATGCAAAAATGCTAAACAAAATACTTGCAAATAGAATCCAGCAACATATCCAAAGACTTATACATCACAACAAAGTGGGATTTATTCCTGTATGCAAGGCTGGTTCAACATAAGAAAATCAATGAATGTAGTACACATTAACAAACCGAAGGGGAAAACCACATGATCATCTCAATCGATGCAGAAAAGGCATTCGACAAAATCCAGCATCCTTTCTTGATAAAAAACATTTTGAAAGATAGGAATAGAATGAAAATTCCTCAATATGATAAAAGGCATATATGAAAAACCCACAGCCAACATCATACTCAATGGGGAAAGGCTGAAAACTTTCCCTCTAAGATAGGGAACAAGACAATATGCCCACTCTCACCATTATAACATTGTGCTAGAAATTCTAGCTAGAGCAATTAAACAAGAAAAAAAAAGTCATCCAAATAGGAAACGAGGAAGTAAAACTCTCACTATTTGCAGATGACATGATCCTATATTTAGAAAATTCTGAAATGTCTACCACAAAGCTACTTGAGCTAATAAATGAGTTCAGCAAAGTGGCAGGATACAAGATTGACATACAAAAATCAATAATGTTTCTGTACACTAGTATTGAACAATCTGAGGAGGAAATCAGGAGGAAAAATCAATTTATAATAGCAACAAAAAGACTCAAACACCTAGGAATCAATTTAACCAAAGAAGTATAGGACCAATATGCAGAAAACTACAAAACAGTGCTAAAACAAATCAACAAAAACCTAAACAAATGGAAAGATATTCCATGTTCATGGATTAGAAGACTAAATATCATAAAGATGTCAATCCTATCCAAACTGCTTTATAGATTCAATGGAATACCAATCAAAATTTCAACAGCCTACTTTACAGAAATAGAAAAAGCAATTACTAAATTCATTTGGAAGAGAAAATATAACCAAATAGCCAAAAGCATTCTAAAAAAGAAGAGCAATGTGGAAGGAATTTCACTGGCTGACCTTGCAACATATTACAAATCTACAGTGGTCAAAACAGCATGGTAGTGGCATAAAGATAGACGTGTCGATCAGTGGAATAGAATTGAGAATCCAGAAATTAACACTTACCGCTACAAGAATCAACTCAAAATGGATCAAAGACCTAAATGTAAAGGCCATTTTACATTTAGAACTACTAGAAGTAAATGTAGGGAAATATCTTAAAGACTTTGTGGTAGGTGGTAGTTTCTTGGATCTTACTTCCAAAGCATGAGTAACAAAGAAAAAATAGATAAATAAGACCTCCTCAAAATTAAACATTTTTTCACCTCAAAGGACATTGTCAAAAGGGTGAAATGGCAGCCAACTCAATGAGAGAAAATATTTGGACATCACATATCTGATTATTATTATTATTATTATCCATGATATATAAGGAGATGCTACAACTCAACAATAAAAAGGCATACGACCCAATTGAAAAATGGACAAAAGACTTGAACAGAGATTTTCCAAAGAAGAAATACAAGTGGCAAAAAAAAACTTGAAAAAAATGTTTAACATCACTAGCAATTGGGGAAATGCCAATTAAAACTACAATGAGATATCATTTCATTCCTATCAGAATGGCCACTATTAAAAAGACAGAGGGGCGGATGTGGCTCAAATGGTTGGGCGCCCGTCTCCCATATGGAGGGACCTGGGTTTGATCCCCGGGACCTCCCGGTAAAAAGATTAAATTAATTAATTAATTAATTAAAAAAAAAAAAAGACAGAGAACTACAAATGTTGGAGAGGATGTGGAGAGATAGGAATGCTTATTCACTGTTGGTGGGGATGTAGAATGGTACAGCCACTGTGGAGGACTGTTTGGCAGTTCCTAAGGAATTTGAATATAGACTTGCCATGTGACCCAGCAATACATTACTAAGTATATACCCAGAAGAACAGAGCAGTGACATGAACAGACATCTGCACATTGATGCTCATAGTAGCATTATTCATGATTGCCAAAAGATGGAAACAACCCAGGTGTCCATTAACCGATGAATGGACAAACAAATTGCGGTGTATACACACGATGGAATATTAGGCAGCTGTAAGAGGAAATGAAAAAAAAGAAAAAAAATTTTTAAAAAGAAGAAATGAAGTCATAAAGCATATGACAACATGGATGAATCTGGAGAACATTATGTTGAGTGACTCAAGCCAGACTCAAAACGACAAGTACTGTATGATTGTGCTACTATGAACTAAATATATCGTATAATCTCATGGAGTTAATAACTTGAATATAGGTCACCAGAAAATAGAATGAAGTTAGAGAATGAAAAGCTGAGGGTTAACTTGTGCAGAAGTGGTAAAAAAAAGATGCGTGTTAATCTTGGGAAATGAGAAGAAAAGGTGAAAGCCCAATATAATGTCTGTAACTAGCAGTACTGTTATGTGGGTATGAAAGGGGTTTAAAGGGAAAGTCTAAGGTCATGTATATGGCTAAAAGGAAATCTGAAAAAAATGTAACATGAAACTGTATAGCATAGTAAAACCACATGTAAAATATGAATATGTGTAAAATTGCATATATAAGACTGTTTTACTTTGAATTTGAACAAACGTATGCTAACACTACAGGATGTTAATATCAGACAAAAAACACACAAAACATGTTATGCTAAGTGAAAAAAAGAAACCAGGCATTAAGTACTGAATATAGTATGATTCCATTTATATAAAATGTAAATATGAATCAATTTGTAGGGAAGGACTGCTAAGGGGTGTGGAGTTTTTCTTTTCTTTCTTTTTTTTTTTTTAAAGATTTATTTATTTTACTTTATCTGTTTTTAACAGCCCCCCTGCCCCATTTTTGCTGTTTTTGTGTCCATTCTTTGGGCAATTCTCTGTGTCTGTTTCCTGCCCTCTCTTCTCCTCCTTCTCCTCCTGTCTTCACTGGGATTAGATCCTCAGAACCTCCGATGTAGAGAAGAGGCATTCTACCTCCTGCGCCACCTTAGTTCCTGTTTTTTTGGCGTGCCTTGTCTTGGCTCTCCCTTTGTGTCACTCTCCTGTTATGTCAACATCTTGCTACGTGGCTCAGTGGGACCTGACGGTGCTCCCGCGCGCAGGGCCTGACGGAGCGCCTGCTTGTGGGGCCTGGTGGCCTGCACTCCTTCTATATTTTTCTTTTTATTTTACCGGGGTGTCCCAGGGATTGAACCCAGGTCCCTCCATATGGGAGATGGATTCCCAACCATTTGAGCCACATCTGCCCCCTAGAGTTTTTCTTTTTAGAGTAATGAAATTGTTCTAGGGTTTTTTTATGGTGACGAATACACAAAATTGTGATTGTACTAAAGCCATTGATTATATACTTGGGATGGATCATATGGTATTGAATATATCTCAATAAAACTATTTAGTAAATAAGTAATTGTACAAGAATAGCCAGAAATAGCAGCTATGTACAGCAAGGGAAGCATAAAGAGATCAAGAGGTGAAGAATTTCTTGTTTAATTGATTGGTTTTTTGTTTATTATTATTATTGAAATAATGAAAATGCTCTAATGATGTTTGTATTAGTCTGTTAAAGGGCTGCTGATGCAAAGTACCAGAACTCTGTTGGCTTTTGTAAAGGGTTTTTATCCGGGGTAAAAGCTTACAGTTACAAGGCCCTAAAGAGTCCAAATCATTGTTGCTTTTCTCACCAAAGTCAGTTTCCACATGTTGAAACAAGATGGTCACTTATCTCTGCCTGATCTCTTCTTCCTGGGCTTCCTTGTCCTCTTAAGGCTCTGTGGGCCCAGATTGTTTCCAATCTCAGCTGTAGGCTGGGATAGAGCTTGTCTCTCAGGGCGTCCTCTCTCTCAGCTGCAAACTATCAGGAAAATGACTCATCTCTTCCCAGGGCCCTAGGATAAAAAAATGACAGAGCTCTCTCTCTTCCCATGTGTCTTCTTGAGTGAGTGTTCATTTATATCAGCCCACAAGGGGGCAGGGACTCAAACTGAGTTACACCTTATTAACATAGCCCAATCAGAAGCCCTAAATTAATTTTATCAAGTAAACTTAATCAGAGACCCCTCATTGAATTTAATACAATCAAAGGGTATCACACCCTGAGGAACAGATTAGTTTACAAACATAATCTTTCTCTTTTGGGGATTCACAAAAATAATCTCAAACTGTCACACTCTACCCTCTGAATCCCAAAAAAGATATTACAATATTCCAAAAAACCTTAAATCATCTCAGTAGCAATGCTAAGTTCAAAATCACATCAAAATCAGTTATAGGAATACAGTTTGTCATGAGGCCAAGTCTCTTCTGGCTATAGACCTGTGAAACTTATAAAACAAGTTATCTGCTTCCAATATACAAATGAGGCACAGACATAGGATAAACATTTACATTACCACAAGGAAAATTTGGGAGGGAAACATTCATCAAGGGTCCCCACAGTTCCAAAAACCTGCAGGGGATACTTCATTAGATTTCAAAGTCTGAGAGCCATTCTTAAGATGATGGTTTCTTCTTCTTTTTGGGGTCTCATGGGCTTGCCCAACGGCCATTTGCTTGGTTCCACCCTTATCAAGCATCTGGGTGGCAACTGAGCTCCAGACCTCACCCTCCAAGAACATTGGGGTGATGGCCACACTTTCCCTAATCTCTTAGTACAGTAGGGGGTGGCAACAATGATTGAGGTAATGAATGCACAACCATATGATTATTCCAAATACCATCAATTATGCACTTTGGATGAATTGTATGCTTTATTAATATGTATCAATAAAATTGATTTGTTAAAAAAAAATAAAAGAAACCATGGAGGCAAGAAGGCACTGGTATGATATATTTAAGATACTGAAAGAGAACACTGCCAGCCAAGAATCTTATATCCAGCAAGACTATTTTAAAAATGAGGGCAAGGGAACAGATGTGGCTCAAGCAGTTGAGCAACTGTCTTCTACATGGGAGGTTTCGGGTTCGGTTTCCGGTGCCTCCTAAAGGAAACAAACAAACAATGAGCAAAAACAACAAGCAGACAATGAGCAAAACAATAAGCAGACAACAAGAAAAATAGATGTGTGAGCCAACTCAGGGGAGCTGATGTGGCTCAGTTGTTGAGTGCCGGCCTCCCACATATGACATCCTGGGTTCAATCACTGGTCCCAGTACCTCAAAAAAAAAAAAAAAATGAGAGCAAGTTTAGAATATTCACAGATAAAGAGAAACTGAAGGAGTTTGTAACCAAGAGACCAGCTTTGCAGGAAGTTAACTAAAGGGAGTGCTACAGCCTGAAAAGAAAAGACAGGACAGAGGTTTGGAAGATAGTCTCGAGTTGAAGATGATATTAGTAAAAGTAAAGTGTAAAAAGAGTGGTGAAAATAAGATATTACAGATAAAACCCAAAGGTCAAAAGGGGTGAAGTAAGAACTGCCTTTACAGAAATAACATTGAATGTTAATGGATTAAACTTCCCAATCAAAAGACACAGACTGGCAAAAAGAATGAGAAAATATGAGCTATCTATTTGCTGTCTACAAGAGACTCACTTTAGACCCAAGGATATAAATATATTGAAAGTGAAAGGCTGGACAAAGCTATTCCATGCTTGCAGTGCTCCCTCACCCTGTCTAGGCAGTAACCAAAAAAAGGCTGAGGTAACTATACTTATATCAAATGAAATAGACTTTAAAAGCAAAGCTGTTATTAGAGAACAGGAAATTATATATTAATAAAAAGGTAATTCACCATGAAGAAATAACAATCAGAAATGTATATGCACCTCACCAGGATTCCCCTAATTACATGAGGCAAACACTGACAAAACTGAAGAGAGAAATAGACATCTTTACAATAATAGTTGGAGACTTTAATACACCACTCTCATCATTGGATAGAACATCTTGGCAGAGGATCAATAAAGAAACAGTTTGAATAATATAAATGAACTAAACTTAATAGACATATACAAAACACTGCACCCCAAAACAGCAGGATACACATTCTTTTCAAGTGCTCATGGATTTTTCTCCAGGATAGATTATATGTTGAGTTACAAAACAGATCTCAATAAATTTAAAAAGATAGAAATTACACAAAGCACATTCTCTGATCTGGGAATAAAGCTAGAAATCAACAACAGGCAGAAAAAGGAAAAATTTACAAATATATGGAGATTAAAAAACATACTCTTAAATAATCAGTGAGTCAAAGAAAAAATTCCAAGAGAAATCAATAAATATCTCAAGACAAATGAAAACAAGAACACAGCATATCAAAACCTATGGGATGCATTGAAGGCAGTGCTGAGGGGGGAATTTATAGCCTTCAATGCTTACATTAAAAAAGAAGAAAGAGGTAACATCAATGACCTAACTACACAGTTGGAGGAACTAGAAAAAGAGGAGCAAACTATTCCCAAATCAAGCAGAAGGGAGGCAATAACAAATATCAGAGCAGAAATATATGAAATTAAGAACAGAAAACCAACAGAATTAACAAAACCAGAAGTTGGTTCTTTGAGAAAATTAACAAAATTTGGCAAACTTTTAGCCAGACTGGCAATGAGAATCAGAGAGAAGATGTAAATAAATAAAATCAGAAATGAAAACAGAACATTACTACTGGCCTCACAGAAATAAAAGCGATCCTAAGAAGATGCTATGAAAAACTGTATGCCAACAAACTAGACAATGTAGATGAAATGGAAATATTCCGAGGAACATATGAACATCCTACATTGACCCTAAAGAAATAGAAGACCCCAGCAAACCAATCACAAGTAAAGAGATTGCAACAGTCATCAAATAACTCCTCAAAATGAAAAGCCCAGGACCAGATGACTTCACAAGTGAATTCTACCATGCATTCAAAGAAGATTTAATACCAATTTTCCCCCAAACTCTTCCAAAAAATTGAACAGGAAGGAACTCTACCAAACTCATTCTGTGAAGCCAATATCACCCTAATACCAAAGCCAGTTAAAGATATTATGAAAAAAGAAAATTACAGACCCATTCCCCTAATAGATATGGATGCAAAAATACTAAAAAAAAAAAAAAAAAACCCTTGCTAATTAAATCCAACAACATATTAAAAGAATTATTCATCATGATCAAGTGGGTTTTATACCAATCATACAAGGGTGGTTCAAAAGAAGAAGATCAGTGTAATACACCACATTAATAAATGAAAGAAAAAAATCACATGATCATCTCAATTGATGCAGAGAAGGCATTTGACAAAATCCAGCATACTTTCTTGATAAAACCACTCCAAAAGAGGAATTGAAAGAAACTTTCTCAACATGATAAAGTTCATATATGAAAAACCCACAGCTAACATTGTACTTAATGGTGAAAGACTAAAAGCTTTCCTACTGAGATCAGGAACAAAACAAGGATGCCCACTGTAACCATTGTTATTTAATATAGTGCTAGAAGTTCTAGCTAGAGCAATCAGGAAAAAAAAAAGCAATAAAAGATGTCCAAATTGGAAAAGAAGAGGTAAAACTTTTGGTATTCACATATGCTATGATCCTATACCTACAAAGTCCCAAAAAATCTACAACAAATCTACTAGAATTAATAAACGAGTTCAGCAGAGTGGCAGGATACTAGATTAATATGCAAAAATCAGTAGTGTTTCTATACACTGGGAATGACCAATTTGAGGAGGAATTCAGGAAAAAAATTCCATTTACAATGACTAAAAGAATCAAATATTTAGAAATAAGCTTATCCAAGGGTGTAAAGCACTTTTATACAGAAAACTACAATGCATTGCTAAAAGAAATCAAAGAAGACTTAAATAAATGGAAAGACATTCCGTGTTCATGGATTGGAAAACTAAATATCATTAAGATGTCAATTCTACCCAAACTGATATGCAGATTCAATGCAGTCCTGATAAAAATTCCAACAACCTTTTTAAAAGAATTGGAAAACCCAATTATTAAATTTATTTGGAAGGATTAGGGATCCCAAATAGTCAAAACATTTTAAAAAGGAAGAACAAAGAGGACTTTCACTTCCAAATTTTAAATCATATTACTTAGCTACAGTGGTAAAAATATCACGGTACTGGCATAAATATATACATATAGCGCAATGGAACCGAATTGATGGTTCAGAACCAGACCTCAAAATGGGGACAGATGAGCCATTTTGCCTGATAGCTTATAGCTCTGAAATCGGGAAGAGAGTAGAACAGCCGAGACTGATATAGAAGGCCTAGAAAGAAAGAAGCCAGGAGAGAGAGGACTACAAGATCACTTAAGCATGAAGCCTCAAGAGACTGGGCCCATGGAGCTCAAGAGGAAGACAAAGCTTGGAAAGGAAGAAGAGACCAAGCAGAAATTGCCTGCCATCTTGCTTCAACACATGGCAGCTGACTTGGGTGAGAAAACACCTCTTATGTTGCCTTGAGTTGGACTTTCCACAGCCTTGGGACTGTAAACTTTTATCCCAAATAAATACTCTTTATAAAAGCCAACAGATTTCTGACACTGCATTGGCACCACTTTGGTAGACTAATACAATACTTATATTGGAATACTATGCTTTTGTAAGAAGAAATTAAAGTGGGACACATATGTTAACATAGATGAACCTTGAAGACATTATGCTCAGTGAAATAAGCCAGACACAAAAGGACAAATATTGTATGGTCTCACTGATATGAACTAAGTATGAGAACAAACCCATGGAGTTAAAGCCTAGAGTATAGGTTACTAGGAGATAGGAGGAGGGCTGAGAAGGGGTACTGATGCTTAATTACGTAGAATTTTTAGTTAGCTTTATTGTAAAAGTGTGGAAATAGATCAAGTTGATCTAACACATAACTAACACAGCTGGTTTATAAATGGGATAGTGGCTGAAAGGGGAAGTTTAGGGATGTAAATGTCAATTGAAAGAAAGCTAGAGAAGACTCTAGGGACTGAATAACATAGTGAATCTGGAGGTGGATGAGGATTGTGGTTAATAGTCCAAATATAATAATGTTCTTCTATGAACTAGAACAAATGTGTCATTATTACAAGGTGGTAAGAATATGGAGATGCATGAGGAAAATACAATTAATGTAACATATGGACTATAGTTAACAGCAATATTGTAATATTCTTGCATCAATGTAAAGAAGGTACGATATCAACACTAAGGGTTAGTCATGAGGGTGTGTTTTTTTTTCTTTTGGACTAAGGAAAACGTTAAAAACTTTCTTGAGGTGATAACTGCACAACTCTGTGATAAAAGTGAGAGCCACTGGGTGTACACTTTACATAGATTGTACAAGGCATGGGATTATATAACACAGTGAACCAGGTGGTAGATGATAGACTGGTGAACAGTGAAAATATGAGAGTGTTCTCTCATGAAATTGTGACAAATGTACAATACTTACATGGTATTAATAATAGGGGATATATGGAGAAAATATGCCAAATGTAAACTTTGGACCACAGTTAGTGGTGGTAGTCTGATGATGTTCTTTCATAATCTGTAACAAATGTTCCACGACAATGTGAGGTGTTGGTGGAGGGGTAATGTACGGGAATTCTGCACATTGTGCATGATTGTTTTATAAGCTCACAACTTCTCTAATAAATATATATATATATATATATATATATATATATATATTTTAAAAAGCTTGTGAGAATCAAACTTTTTTTTTCTGTATTAAAACCTTTAAAATCCAGATAAAGCTGTAGGAATTGTATAAAAAGTTATTTGGAGATATTTATGATTTTTCCTAATTTATGTTACAAGTACGAAACATTCTACTATCAGCTGTAAAGAATAACATAACAATTAATAAAGAGGATGACCACTGGCAATCTTAATTATTTTATCTAACTTTATTAATCTGAAGTGGAAATATAGCATAAGATGCATGGGAATATGGGGGAAAATATAGTTAAATACAAACCAAAATATCAGATATGCCCACAAATGTAAAATAAGTATGGCAGGATGGGGTTTTCGTACTCAATCACCTCCTTTCTTTTTACACCATTCACCTTCCAGGGAGAGGTTCATTAAGAAAGAAAAGACAAGGGAACTTTGTTAGCATAACACAGAGTTTATAAGTAGTGGTAAATATTAGCATGAAAAAGACTTTTCTTGTAGGTTTGCTAATTCTATAGGATGCTGTATTAGTCAGCCAAAGGGGTGCTGATGCAAAGTACCAGAAATCTGTTGGCTTTTATAAAGGGTATTTACTTGGGGTAACAGTCACAAGGCCCTAAAGAGTCCAACTCAAGGTACCAAAGTCATTGGCCATGTGTTGAAGCAAGATGGCAGGTGATGTCTGTGAGGGTTTAGCCTTTCTTTTTCCTCTTAAGGCTCCGTGGTCCCAGCTTCTTGCGATCTCAGCTGTAGGCTGGCATAAGGCTCATCTCTCTCCCTGGGGCTCATTTCTTTCCAAGCTCAGCTGCTCTGTTCTCTTCAAAGGTCAGCATAGGCTATCAGGCTCATCTCTCTTCCCAGGGTCTCTGCCATACCTAATGAGCTGTCTCTCTTCCTCTGTGTTCTTCTTCTCTGTTTGTCTACTTCCGTGTGAGAGTCTGTTTTATCAGCCCACCAAGGGGGCTGGGACTCAGTGCTGAATCGCACTCTAATGACCTAGTTGAATCAAAGCCCTAATCTTAACATAATTTAATCAAACATCTCAGCTGAATCTAATACAATCAAAGGGTTATCATGCCCAGAGGAACATGATAGGAGGGAGAAAACACTGAAATGAGAAGAGAATTGGGTGAACCGAATAAAGGGGGAGCTGGGACCCTGAGGACTGGGCAGATGAATAATAAAGAACTAAGTGGTCTGTGGGAATGGAAAATATGGAAGACCTGAGACAGCAGGGTTACCAGGTGCTCTTCTGAGACAGACTCTGATGGTCAAGTATTTTGATAGGACAGGTAAAGAAAAGTGTTTCATTTTAGACTCCCAGTGTGTTCATCATTGTTTAATAAGAGTTCTGACAATGGGTTATATTTTTAAAATGTTAAGGGCATAAATACCCTAAGAATTAGAGTCATTATAGAGGGAAGCAGATTCTGTTAAGGTCCTGTTAAGGAGGGGTGGGTGTGCTGGTGGTGGAAAGTGTTCTCAGGCAGGTTCAAGGCTAAGGACAGTATGAAAGCTGGGGATCTATCTGGCAGGCTTCTTGCCCTAGAGGAATCTTCTGATGAAGACTTCTCTTTTCCAAATAGTTCTCAGGAATAGACTTCCAGCAGCCACTACCTTATGCTTGCTGAAGAAAATGTTCTAGCTACAATTAAATATAAAGGCTTAACATAAAGAGGAATGAAATTCTAATACATGCTACAACATGGATGAACCTAGAAGACATCGTGTTGAGTGAAATAAGCCAGACACAAAATGACAGATATCTTATGATTCTACTTATATAAAATAACTAGAATATGAAAAATCATAAAGACAGAAAGTAAATTAGATTTTACCAGGCAGATGGAAGGTAGGTATGGGAGTTAAAATATACTGGGTATAGAGTTTCTGTTTTGGGTGATGAAAAAAATTTTGGTAATGTATGGTAGTGATGGCAGCACAGCACTGTGAAAGTGATTAATGCCACTGAATTGTATGTTTGGGAGTACTAGTACTTGAGATGGGAAATTTTGTGTTGGATATGTGTTACCACAATTTTAAAAAGAGCAAGTAGAAACAATGACAATTGAATGCAATACATGAATGAATACATAATAATGGAGAAAAGGCCCAAAAGGACATTAGGACACTTGAAAAAAAAAAAAAGGGAATATAGGTTATATGCATTATATCAATGTTAAATTTCCTGAACTTCATAACTATATTTAATGTGGATACATAAGTGAATATCCTTGTTTTTAGGAAATATATATCAAAGTATTAAATGCTAAATATGTACAATCTACTCTCAAAAGTTTAGAAAATAGTTAAAGGTAGGTAGGTAGGTAGGCAGAGAAAGACAGAAAGGGACAGAAGGAGGAAGGGAAGGGAAGGGCAAACATGACAAAATGTTAACAGTTGGTATATCTGGGAAGGGAGTGTTGTGGAGTTCTCTGTATTGCTTTTATTATTTTTGCAACTTTCCTGTAAGTTTGAAATTATTTAAAAATAAAAAGTGATATATATATATATATATATATATATATATATATATATATATATAT